>SZYD01002631.1:0-92025 GCA_009363875.1 Mikania micrantha
TTCGCATCCCGCATACTGAACCGGCTCAGTATGTCGCAAACATATTTTGCCTGATGAATGAAGATCCCTGCCTCAGACTGATCCAACTGTTATCTCTCCCATTGAGCTCATCTCAAACTTCTCCTTCATAACCATCTCAAACTCTTTGCACACACTGTCATTGGTAGAACCGAAAATGATATCGTCCACATAAACTTGTACCAGAGTAGATCACCATCCTTTCTCGAATAAACAATGTGCAGTCAATGACACCTCGTCTGAACTCGTTGTTCAGAAGATGACTAGTAGTGTCTCATACCATGCTCGCGGTGCTTGATGCAATCCATATAAGGCCTTGTCTAACTTGTAGACTTGGTCACGATGTAATGGATCCTCAAACCCAGGAGGTTGACTGACATACATTGTTTCACTTTGTAACACCCCGCCTCGTTTTACCTGCAATATTGTCCGCTTTGCCAAATTATAGCTCACGGCTTTGCTTTTGGTCGCCCGGGTGAAAACTTCCCAGGGGGTCACCCATCCTGGATTGCTATCACCTGAGCACGCTTAACTGTGGAGTTCTCCTCTCATCCACTACCATTAAGCCCCGAAACGCGTTGTTGGTATAAGAGGCAGGTTATTACATATGAACCAAGGATCTCTCCTGTCCACGGCCGATGTGGGATTTGCCTAAGGTGTCACATACCCCCCTTGGGACTCATCGTCCTCGATGAGGTTTGCCCCACTAGCTCTCTGGCGTGTAGGATCTGCCTAAGGTGTCCTCCAGACACCCCCCGGGACTCATCGCCCTGGATGAGGTTTGCCCCACATCCCGAACGGCACAGGAGTGTTTCTGATACCATTCTGTAACACCCGCCCCTCGTTTTACCACCAATATTGTCCGCTTTGCCAAATTATAGCTCACGGCTTTGCTTTTGGTCGCCCGGGTGAAAACTTCCCAGGGGGTCACCCATCCTGGATTGTTGTCACCTGAGCATGCTTAACTGTGGAGTTCTCCTCTCATCCACTACAATTAAGCCCCAAAACGCGTTGTTGGTATAAAGAGGCGGTTATTACATATGAACCAAGGATCTCTCCTGTCCACGGCCGATGTGAGATTTGCCTAAGGTGTCACACACTTATCACATCGTGAGGGAATGCACTCTTGACATCCATTTGATAGACTTTAAACTTCTTGAAGGATGCATAAGCCAAGAAAATACGGATTGCTTCAAGTCGAGCAACCGTTGCAAACACTTCATTATAATCCAATCCTTCAATCTGTCTGAATCCTTAAACCACCAGACGTGCCTTGTTTCTTACAATGATCCCGTGATCATCTTTCTTGCAACGAAGAACCCATCTGGTGCCTATAACTTTTGCACCTTTTGGTCTGTCAACATGTTGCCAGACACCTAATTTCTTGAATTGCAGGAGTTCTTCTTGCATGGCGTCAACCCATGACTCTTCCTTTAAAGCTTCAGTGACAGTTCGCGTTTCAACTTGAGAGATGAAGCAAGAATGAGCACGAAAGCTTACATCTGCAAATCAAGAATGTCAGCAAGTCCCCTTGAAGAAAGTTGGTTTCTGTCTTAACTCCAGCCAACGGACTTCCAGTTATGTATTCTTGAGGATGAATACGATTAATTCTTCCAACAGGATGAGCTGGAACCTCAGCCTGTGGATCTAGATTGTTTAGATTCAAATCCTCAAGACCTGGCACAAGATTGTCAACATCTTGTTCAGGTGCAACTAGTGGAACTTGGTTGTCAGCTGAGTCGGAGCTGTGATCATTTATCTGTGTAGTGGGAACTGAAGTGGATGAAGGTTGCACTGGTTCATCAGGTGTATTTTGAGCATCATACATCATTTGAACAGCAACATCTTCATCTGAGTGCATGGGAATTATATTGAATGAGTCAAAAAGGCCTGAGTAGTCAAACATCCATTCAGGACCTTTCCCAGGTGGAGGCACGGTATATCTTTGAACATCAACATGGTACCACTCCTCTACATTCTGAGTTGGTCTGTTATAAACCCTTTTATTAGGAGTGTTGTATCCAAGAAAGTACCATTCTTCAACCTTCTCATTAAACTTGCCCTCCTCATGTTTCTTAAGCATCGTGCACGGTGCACCAAATGGTTCAAGATACTTAAGATTTGGTTTTCTATTGTGGAGCAGTTCAAAGCAAGTTTTCCCATCTCTCTTCACTATCAATACCCGGTTCAGTGTGTAGCAAGCGTTTGCTACAGCTTCATTCCACAACTGAACTGGAAGAGATGAATTAGCAAGCATCGTCCTAGCAGCCTTAATCAAAGTCATGTTCTTTCGGTCAGCAACACCGTTCATTTGAGGACATATGGGGCACTGAATTGTTGCACAATGCCCCATGCATTACAAAAATTCTCCATGTTGTGATTCTTGAACTCTATCCCATTATCTGTTCTGAGCACACGGATCTTGAGCTTGTAAAGTGATTCAAGTTTAGTAACCAATACTTGAATACACTCAAACGTTTTAGATTTCTCATTCAAAAAGAAAACCCAAGAATATCTGGAATATTCATCAGTGATAACTAGACAGTACTGATCTCCAGCTATACTCTTTCTTTCGGTTTACTGGACCAAATAAATCCATGTGGAGAAGCTCAAGAGGAACAGTTATTGAATGATACTTCTTTGGTTTGTGAGACTGCTTGACTTGTTTTCCCTTCTTGCAGGATACGCAGACATCCGACAGCTTGAAATTCTTCAGACTGACCCCTTCAACCAATTGTTGTGTACCAGGTGATTCATCTTGCGTAGACTCAAATGGCCCATCCTCTTATGCCAAAGTATCGAATCTTTCTCAGTTTCCTTTGTCATAAAACATGAAGCTGTAGAGGATGTTGTTGAAGCTGTGGCCATATTGAGAACATACAAGTCTTGCTTTCGAGGAGCTGACATCAAAATCCACTCTTTAGGAATAATCACGCCTTGCTTGAGAATGTAGCATTTGGAGTCATCAAACAAAACTTTATACTAATTGTCACAGATCTGTGACACTGAAAGCAGATTATTCTCCAACTGCTTGACATATCTTACTTTTTCGAAAGAAACTTGGCCATTCGACAGAATGCCCTCTCCAGTTATGAACCCTCCTTTGTCACCGGCAAATGCCACATATCCACCTCTAACTGAATTCACATTGGTGAGTAGCGAAATATCACCAGTCATGTGCCTAGAAGCCCCACTATCAACGATCCAAGAGCTATTAGAAGCAGCTTTTGGGGCAACCTACACAAAAGTTAACAATTAGTTCATTTTGGGAACCCAGCCTTTACAGTCTTGGGTTGACCCAAAGAGTCACGGATCCAAACATCGATCCATTTACCATCAGGAATAAGCTTGTTTGGAATGGGTGAAACTGAAGTCTCAGAAGACTTGACTTTCCAGACTGAGTTTTTACTGAAAGAGTTTTTCAGATAAATGGATGATGACTTTGTTTGATTAACATTGATCAATTTGGGAACATCCAAGTTCACCAGTTTCCCTTTACCCTTGTCCAAAGGTTTAGCCTGATTTGGTTGTTTGAGTTTTGCTTGAGTTAACTTAGATTCAGATTTGACAGCTTTGACAAAAATCTGATTTAATTTTCTGGGAGGTGCAATCTTCGGGCTAATCAACTGTGGGCAAAATCTACTATGTGCCCAGGTGCCCCACACTCAAAGCAAACTCTGTTACCCTTTTTATGAAAATGTTTTAGTTCAGAAAAAAATTGCTTTTGTGGTTTAAGCATACTTGTTTTGGACTTGTTTTGGACTTGTTCTGATTAAAACCCAACCCTTTTTTCCATTAGAAACAAGATTGTCAATCTTGTTAGACACACAAGCTTCATTTTCTTTTGAAGCTTTCACAAAGCTTAAAGCTTGATAAATTTTTGAGGATGAGATTGGGTTGCCTTTCATGACGACTGGTGGTTGATTCTGAACGGTAATATAATCTGATGAATCATCAGAGTCATCCTCAGAATCTGAGACCCAATCCTCAACAATTCCATCCACCAAAGATTCCACTGACAAGGAGGAACCCTCATCAGTAATCATCCCAATTGGATCAATTACTAATGGAGTTATAACTTTGAAATCTTTAACATCTTTGTCATCTGGTGAGCTAACAAAGGCGTTCAAGATCGGTGGAGGACATTGTTGATAATTAACTTTTCCCTTACCCTTCTGATCAGTACCCTTACTGATCATATGCTCAATGATATATGAAGAGCTTTCATAGCTATTGAGCTTTGACCTAAGGTCTCATAGTCACATTCGACTATGGCTAACTTCTTCTTTATCTCATTTATAGTATTGAGATAAGAAGTGATAGCATCTTGCTTGTTCAAAACAACAATCTTAGCCTCATGAAGTTGTCTGTTTAAGAGGTCAATTTTAGATTGA
The DNA here is from genome assembly GCA_009363875.1 of Mikania micrantha. NCBI lineage: Eukaryota > Viridiplantae > Streptophyta > Magnoliopsida > Asterales > Asteraceae > Mikania > Mikania micrantha. Next base: position 4,413 of record SZYD01002631.1, read on the forward strand.
AAATCTTTTTCATTAGATTTTAAAACTTTGTTTGCCTCAATACATTGGTTGAGATCACTGATCAAGTCAGCATTATGCTTCTGATAAGCAAAGACCTTGCTGTCAAGGTCAACACAATTAAAACATCGAGAACAAGAAGATGAACATTCATAAGATACCTGATCAGATTGTGAGGTTGCAGCAGGAGTAGCAGATGAGTTTACCATCAAAGCAAACTGAGTAACAGATTCCTCAAGATCAGCATCATTATCAGCTTGAATGTCTGAGTCCGACAAGCTTTCTGACTCTGAATCAGATGTTTCTTCTAACCTGATCTGTGTTTCTTCAGAAGTGCTCTCTTCATTTGAATCATCCGTCTTCTGAATCTCAGCAACACATGCTTTATCCAGTCCCCCTTGATCAGAATTGAATCTGAAATCCCAATTTTTCACCTTCATCCTGTTGTACCATCAAGGCTTTGCCTGCATTTGAAGAACTTGTTTGAGCAGGAGAATCAATTGGTACAAGTATTCTCTCAGGATTAGTTGTAGATGGTTTCTGATGCTGAAAAGGATTCTTATTCCCTGCTTTCCTTGGGTGCTTGCACTGTCTGGCAAAATGACCCTTTTCCCCACAATTGTAACAGGTGACAGATGCCATATCAAATCCAAACTTAGACTCCTTGTTTAGATTGATGTCCTTACCTGTTATTTTCACAAACTCCTTTGCTCTTCTTACAGCACTGGCCAGAGCCCACATGATATCTATCCTCTCCATATCATCTTGATCTATCTGAGAATAATCATCATTGGTCAGATTAGGGTTGCCAATCTGTCCAGCTACTAAACCATCATAAGAGCTGACAAGAGTAGACAAAACCCATATGCTCCTTGGCTATCTCTACAGTCACTTTGTCAAAGTTTTCTGTCTTCAGACTTGTGATAGGTTGATGATGTTCTTTCTGAGAGCTGGATGAAGAGGAAGACTGACTGAAATGAATCTGATTAGAAGATGGAGCCTCAGTAGTCTGAGAAACAAAGGCAGTCTTTAATGGAGCATGAGAAGATGCTTTCTCTACAGTCGGAGTAGAATAATACAATGAGGGATCCTGGACTTGAGCAACTCTCTTTGCCTTCCATTTGTTCTCTATTTCTTGCTCTTTCAGCTTCTGGATGAAATCATTTATGTCCATATGTGCCATCATCTCATTCTGCTTAAGTACCATCAAAAATGACTCCCACTTTGGAGGTAGAGCATCTGCCAAACACTAGATCTTCTCTTGAGTAGAAGTCTTTACTTCATGGTTGTTGAACAATTCACTGAAAAGATCGTAGACTCTGGCAATCAAATCATCCAATGATTCATTTCCCACATACATGAAGCTGTTGAATTCCTTCTTCAAAGCCTTAGTCTTGATGTTCTTCAATGCATCATTTCCGTCATATATCTGCTGCAAAGCATCCCAGAATACTTAGAGGATGTAAATTGTCTGAACTGATGAAAGATATCAGTTGCAATGGACTGAGACAAAATAGCATAGGCTTTCTTCTCATAATCATAAAGCTTCCTCTGAGGCTCAGTCATCCGTGTGACTAGCATAGGAGTTCCATCTTCATTCAACGGCCTCAGATAACCACCTTCAATCATCATCCATAAATTAGTGTCCACTCCATTGATGTGAATCTCAAATCTGTATTTCCAGTGCGGATAATCATCTAAGGATAGCAACTTGGGAGCTTTATTGGAGTTCCCTGTCTCAGTTTCAATCAGCAGCAACGTCTGAATACGATGGTTCTGGTTCGCCATCAATGCCAAGTCTTCCATAGAGTCAAGAACAAAAGTGTCAAACACTTAGAAAAATTTTAAGTCATAGGGCCGAATGAGTATACTAATCCCGAATGTCGGGGACCGAATGTGATAAACCAGGCAAATGAGAAGAATCTGGTGAATGAGAAAGAGTATGACAGATGTGCCGAATGAGAGGATCGAATAAGGCTATTCGCCGAATGAGAGGTCGAATGGAAGCTATTCGCTGAATGAGTGGTCGAATGGAGTTATTCGGCGAATGAGAGTGATTCAGGCAAACTTATTCGGCCGCCATAGTCATTCGGGCTATCTGGGGTTTTCAGCAACTAAAATCGTGATAACTCTTGATTTAGACCAAATCTATGCACCAAATTTGGTACAGAACACCATGACAAGATTACCAACCAATTGAAATGACTGTTTTGACAAAAAAACCACACAAAAACTTACTGATTTTGAATGAAACAGTGACTTGAGGAACAAGAAAATCAGGGTTTTTGCAAGTTACAAAAATCCAATCTTAGATCTGATGATTTTAAATGGAAATCGAGTAGAATCAAGAGCCAAAGCTCTGATACCACTTTGTAGGACCAAGTTTGGACCTCGGAAACAATTCGGTTCCAATGGATATCTACTCGACAGCCTCGGAATAGTGCGGAATCCTATCCCGGGGTTTTCCAATCGAAATGAACAGCAACCGTGGTGATCCGAAGGTGAAGGATGCACGTTTGATCGAGAATCGAACACCACGGGATGTGAATCGAAATTGGACGTGCTATGGCCGCTCTAATCTCCTAGGGTTTTGGCTCTTGGTTCTCATGGAAGAAGGAGGGCTCAAAAAGTTAGGTTTGAAATGATTTGGACTTGTATTTATAGGCTGTCATCATTCGGCCAAATGAGAGACCGAAGCAACTCATTCGGCGAATAACTTGGCCGAATGGACATGTCAGTCGAATGAGTCATTCAGCTAATGACTCATTCGCTTGCCTATGTCATTCGCTCGGGCGTTAATTCGGCGAATGACTTCATTAGTTGAGTCATTCGCCCGAATGAGTCTTTAACTATATTACTTCAACTTTAAACATAATCAAACACTTATAATCAATACTAAACATTAAGAACAATATAGAAAGACAACTTCCATTAATATAATATACTTTATACATCAAGAACAGTACAAAAATAGAACTAGGGACATTTAATGCCTCTAGGGACATGATGTTGTTATCTCAGCTGAGCACATCAGGAGAGTCTGTGTATTCCAGGATACACCAGATCAGCCATATCTGCTTGATCGCTGTTTAGTTCATGGTTGTTTTATGCGGTGCAAGTACGAAGGTGATCTAGGAGCAGGGATTTTCAACAAGGCATATATGTCTCCATAATTAAACTATCTAGCCCATGTGCTTATACACTGCCTTGGGTCTAGGAGAGGTGGCTTCGATGATATGAGGAGACTATTCAGTGTGCATTCGTTGCCTTAGTGCTGAACAGGCCCTTCAACTTCTCAGAGATGATCTTTTCGCATATGAAGGAGAATGTGGCACTGAAGGGAGACAAGAAGTTCCTGATGTATCCTAGGTTCCTCCAGCAGTTATTTGACGCTCAGCTTTCAAATTTGCCAAAGGTCACTGTTGACATTATTCGACTGGAGCGCATGAATGACATTACTCTTAACAGAGTAATTTCATACAGAGGCAAGGATAGGAGGCCTACAGTTCGTTCTTTGTTTGGTCATCTTGTGAGGCCTGATTACATTGCCCCAGTTGGTAGGAGATGGAGACACGATGATTCAGATTCTGATGTGGAGGACATTATTGTTCCTGATGATGGTGGTGATGATGATGATGGTGCAGGTGGTGATGGTGCAGGTGGTAGTGGTGTAGGTGGTGATGGTGCAGGTGGTAGTGGTGTAGGTGGTGATGGTGCATGTAGTAGTGGTGCAGGTGGTAGTGGTGTTGATGTTAGTATTGTTGCGAGTTCGACTGTTGATGTTATTATTACCACTACTAGTGTTAGCACTGTTGAGGTTGGAATGACAGGAGTTAGTGCAGTTCATGTTGGCACAGGTGCTGGAGTTAGTACATCTGTAGCTGTTGATGATGATGTGGATATTGATTCTTTGATGGATCTGGATTTTTTGGCTACTACTACATCCACTGTTTGTACTCCACTTGAGATGACAGGCACCACATCTGCTGAAGAGAGGGATGAGTCAGATGACTCAGGTGGTGAAGGTGGTAAAGCTGGTGTAGAGGGTGGTGAGTGTTTAGACTCAGAAGACACACCTGATGATGAGTTTGAGAATGTGTGGAGAGGAGGGAGACTAATGAAGAAGAGAAAGAAAAGGAGCGAAGCTGAAATTGAAGAGATCACTGATCCTTCATTTATTCCAGAGTTTGATGTGTCTCCTCCTCCTCGTACTTCTACATCTACATCTACAGCAGCCGTGTCTGTTGCTGCTGCAGTTCAGTCCACATCATCTCCTGCAGGCCGGAGGAAAAGAGCTAGATTTCTATTTCAGAGGAGGTCAGAACTGTCGACTGCTGCCGCAACGACTGTTACATCAGTGCCAGCTGTCACAGTTTCTTCACTGACTAAGTCAAGGGCTGTTCGGACTCGTTATACTATTGCCCCTCTGACTACCTCTGTTACTCATGCTCCTATTTTCACTACTGCATCTACTGGTCCTTCCATCACTCGCTCTGATACCACTTTGTAGGACCAAGTTTGGAGCTCAGAAACAATCCGGTTCCAATGGATATCTACTCGACAGCCTCTGGAATAGTGTGGAATCCTATTACAGGGTTTTCCAATCGAAATCAACAGCAACCGTGGTGATCCGAACGTGAAGGATGCACGTTTGATCGAGAATCGAACACCACGGGATGTGAATCGAAATTGGACGTGCTATGGCCGCTCTAATCTCCTAGGGTTTTGACTCTTGGTTCTCATGGAAGAAGGAGGGCTCAAAAAGTTAGGTTTGAAATGATTTGGACTTGTATTTATAGGCTGTCATCATTCGGCCAAATGAGAGACCGAAGCAACTCATTCGGCGAATAACTTGGCCGAATGGACATGTCAGTCGAATGAGTCATTCGGCTAATGACTCATTCGCTTGCCTATGTCATTCGCTCGGGCGTTAATTCGGCGAATGACTTCATTAGTTGAGTCATTCGCCCGAATGGGTCTTTAACTATATTACTTCAACTTTAAACATAATCAAACACTTATAATCAATACTAAACATTAAGAACAATATAGAAAGACAACTTCCATTAATATAATATACTTTATACATCAAGAACAGTACAAAAATAGAACTAGGGACATTTAATGCCTCTAGGGACATGATGTTGTTATCTCTGCTGAGCACATCAGGAGAGTCTGTGGATTCCAGGATACACCAGATCAGCCATATCTGCTTGATCGCTATTTAGTTCATGGCTGTTTTATGCGGTGCAAGTACGAAGGTGATCTAGGAGCAGGGATTCTCAACAAGGCATATATGTCTCCACAATTAAACTATCTAGCCCATGTGCTTATACACTGCCTTGGGTCTAGGAGAGGTGGCTTCGATGATATGAGGAGACTATTCAGTGTGCATTCGTTGCCTTAGTGCTGAACAGGCCCTTCAACTTCTCAGAGATGATCTTTTCGCATATGAAGGAGAATGTGGCACTGAAGGGAGACAAGAAGTTCCTGATGTATCCTAGGTTCCTCCAGCAGTTGATTGACGCTCAGCTTCCAGATTTGCCAAAGGTCACTGCTGACATTATTCGACTGGAGCGCATGAATGACATTACTCTTAACAGAGTAATTTCATACATAGGCAAGGATAGGAGGCCTACAGTTCGTTCGTTGTTTGGTCATCTTGTGATGCCTGATTACATTGCCCCAGTTGGTAGGAGATGGAGACACGATGATTCAGATTCTGATGTGGAGGACATTATTGTTCCTGATGATGGTGGTGATGATGATGATGGTGCAGGTGGTGATGGTGCAGGTGGTAGTGGTGTAGGTGGTGATGGTGCAGGTTGTAGTGGTGCAGGTGGTAGTGGTGTTGATATTAGTATTGTTGCCAGTTCGACTGTTGATGTTATTATTACCACTGCTAGTGTTAGCACTGTTGAGGTTGGAATGACAGGAGTTAGTGCAGTTGATGTTGGCACAGGTGCTGGAGTTAGTACATCTGTAGCTGTTGATGATGATGTGGATATTGATTCTTTGATGGATCTGGATTTTTGGCTACTACTACATCCACTGTTTGTACTCCACTTGAGATGACAGGCACCACATCTGCTGAAGAGAGGGATGAGTCAGATGACTCAGGTGATGAAGGTGGTGAAGCTGGTGTAGAGGGTGGTGAGAGTTCAGACTCAGAAGACACACCTGATGATGAGTTTGAGAATGTGTGGATAGGAGGGAGACTGATGAAGAAGAGAAAGAAAAGGAGCGAAGCTGAACTTGAAGAGATCACTGATCCTTCATTTATTCCAGAGTTTGATGTGTCTCCTCCTCCTCGTACTTCTACATCTACATCTACAGCAGCCGTGTCTGTTGCTGCTGCAGTTCAGTCCACATCATCTCCTGCAGGCCGGAGGAAAAGAGCTAGATTTCTATTTCAGAGGAGGTCAGAACTGTCGACTGCTGCCGCAACGACTGTTACATCAGTGCCAGCTGTCACAGTTTCTTCACTGACTAAGTCAAGGGCTGTTCCGACTCGTTATACTATCGCCCCTCTGACTACCTCTGTTACTCATGCTCCTATTTTCACTACTGCATCTACTGGTCCTTCCATCACTCGCTCTGATACCACTTTGTAGGACCAAGTTTGGAGCTCAGAAACAATCCGGTTCCAATGGATATCTACTCGACAGCCTCTGGAATAGTGTGGAATCCTATTCCAGGGTTTTCCAATCGAAATCAACAGCAACCGTGGTGATCCGAACGTGAAGGATGCACGTTTGATCGAGAATCGAACACCACGGGATGTGAATCGAAATTGGACGTGCTATGGCCGCTCTAATCTCCTAGGGTTTTGACTCTTGGTTCTCATGGAAGAAGGAGGGCTCAAAAAGTTAGGTTTGAAATGATTTGGACTTGTATTTATAGGCTGTCATCATTCGGCCAAATGAGAGACCGAAGCAACTCATTCGGCGTATAACTTGGCCGAATGGACATGTCAGTCGAATGAGTCATTCGGCTAATGACTCATTCGCTTGCCTATGTCATTCGCTCGGGCGTTAATTCGGCGAATGACTTCATTAGTTGAGTCATTCGCCCGAATGGGTCTTTAACTATATTACTTCAACTTTAAACATAATCAAACACTTATAATCAATACTAAACATTAAGAACAATATAGAAAGACAACTTCCATTAATATAATATACTTTATACATCAAGAACAGTACAAAAATAGAACTAGGGACATTTAATGCCTCTAGGGACATGATGTTGTTATCTCTGCTGAGCACATCAGGAGAGTCTGTGGATTCCAGGATACACCAGATCAGCCATATCTGCTTGATCGCTATTTAGTTCATGGCTGTTTTATGCGGTGCAAGTACGAAGGTGATCTAGGAGCAGGGATTCTCAACAAGGCATATATGTCTCCACAATTAAACTATCTAGCCCATGTGCTTATACACTGCCTTGGGTCTAGGAGAGGTGGCTTCGATGATATGAGGAGACTATTCAGTGTGCATTCGTTGCCTTAGTGCTGAACAGGCCCTTCAACTTCTCAGAGATGATCTTTTCGCATATGAAGGAGAATGTGGCACTGAAGGGAGACAAGAAGTTCCTGATGTATCCTAGGTTCCTCCAGCAGTTGATTGACGCTCAGCTTCCAGATTTGCCAAAGGTCACTGCTGACATTATTCGACTGGAGCGCATGAATGACATTACTCTTAACAGAGTAATTTCATACAGAGGCAAGGATAGGAGGCCTACAGTTCGTTTGTTGTTTGGTCATCTGTGAGGCCTGATTACATTGCCCCAGTTGGTAGGAGATGGAGACACGATGATTCAGATTCTGAGGTGGAGGACATTATTGTTCCTGATGATGGTGGTGATGATGATGATGGTGCAGGTGGTGATGGTGCAGGTGGTAGTGGTGCAGGTGGTGATGGTGCAGGTGGTAGTGGTGTAGGTGGTGATGGTGCAGGTAGTAGTGGTGCAGGTGGTAGTGGTGTTGATGTTAGTATTGTTGCCAGTTCGACTGTTGATGTTATTATTACCACTGCTAGTGTTAGCACTGTTGAGGTTGGAATGACAGGAGTTAGTGCAGTTGATGTTGGCACAGGTGCTGGAGTTAGTACATCTGTAGCTGTTGATGATGATGTGGATATTGATTCTTTGATGGATCTGGATTTTTTGGCTACTACTACATCCACTGTTTGTACTCCACTTGAGATGACAGGCACCACATCTGCTGAAGAGAGGGATGAGTCAGATGACTCAGGTGATGAAGGTGGTGAAGCTGGTGTAGAGGGTGGTGAGAGTTCAGACTCAGAAGACACACCTGATGATGAGTTTGAGAATGTGTGGAGAGGAGGGAGACTGATGAAGAAGAGAAAGAAAAGGAGCGAAGCTGAACTTGAAGAGATCACTGATCCTTCATTTATTCCAGAGTTTTATGTGTCTCCTCCTCCTCGTACTTCTACATCTACATCTACAGCAGCCGTGTCTGTTGCTGCTGCAGTTCAGTCCACATCATCTCCTGCAGGCCGGAGGAAAAGAGCTAGATTTCTATTTCAGAGAATGTCAGAACTGTCGACTACTGCCGCAACGACTGTTACATCAGTGCCACCAGTCACAGTTTCTTCACTGACTAAGTCAAGGGCTGTTCGAACTCGTTATACTATCGCCCCTCTGACTACCTCTGTTTCTCATGCTCCTATTTTCACTACTGCATCTACTGGTCCTTCCATCACTCGCTCTGATACCACTTTGTAGGACCAAGTTTGGAACTCAGAAACAAACCGGTTCCAATGGATATCTACTCGACAGCCTCTGGAATAGTGTGGAATCCTATTCCAGGGTTTTCCAATCGAAATCAACAGCAACTGTGGTGATCCGAACGTGAAGGATGCACGTTTGATCGAGAATCGAACACCACGGGATGTGAATCGAAATTGGACGTGCTATGGCCGCTCTAATCTCCTAGGGTTTTGACTCTTGGTTCTCATGGAAGAAGGAGGGCTCAAAAAGTTAGGTTTGAAATGATTTGGACTTGTATTTATAGGCTGTCATCATTCGGCCAAATGAGAGACCGAAGCAACTCATTCGGCGAATAACTTGGCCGAATGGACATGTCAGTCGAATGAGTCATTCGGCTAATGACTCATTCGCTTGCCTATGTCATTCGCTCGGGCGTTAATTCGGCGAATGACTTCATTAGTTGAGTCATTCGCCCGAATGGGTCTTTAACTATATTACTTCAACTTTAAACATAATCAAACACTTATAATCAATACTAAACATTAAGAACAATATAGAAAGACAACTTCCATTAATATAATATACTTTATACATCAAGAACAGTACAAAAATAGAACTAGGGACATTTAATGCCTCTAGGGACATGATGTTGTTATCTTTGCTGAGCACATCAGGAGAGTCTGTGGATTCCAGGATACACCAGATCAGCCATATCTGCTTGATCGCTATTTAGTTCATGGCTGTTTTATGCGGTGCAAGTACGAAGGTGATCTAGGAGCAGGGATTCTCAACAAGGCATATATGTCTCCACAATTAAACTATCTAGCCCATGTGCTTATACACTGCCTTGGGTCTAGGAGAGGTGGCTTCGATGATATGAGGAGACTATTCAGTGTGCATTCGTTGCCTTAGTGCTGAACAGGCCCTTCAACTTCTCAGAGATGATCTTTTCGCATATGAAGGAGAATGTGGCACTGAAGGGAGACAAGAAGTTCCTGATGTATCCTAGGTTCCTCCAGCAGTTGATTGACGCTCAGCTTCCAGATTTGCCAAAGGTCACTGCTGACATTATTCGACTGGAGCGCATGAATGACATTACTCTTAACAGAGTAATTTCATACAGAGGCAAGGATAGGAGGCCTACAGTTCGTTCGTTGTTTGGTCATCTTGTGAGGCCTGATTACATTGCCCCAGTTGGTAGGAGATGGAGACACGATGATTCAGATTCTGAGGTGGAGGACATTATTGTTCCTGATGATGGTGGTGATGATGATGATGGTGCAGGTGGTGATGGTGCAGGTGGTATGGTGCAGGTGGTAGTGGTGTAGGTGGTGATGGTGCAGGTAGTAGTGGTGCAGGTGGTAGTGGTGTTGATGTTAGTATTGTTGCCAGTTCGACTGTTGATGTTATTATTACCACTGCTAGTGTTAGCACTGTTGAGGTTGGAATGACAGGAGTTAGTGCAGTTGATGTTGGCACAGGTGCTGGAGTTAGTACATCTGTAGCTGTTGATGATGATGTGGATATTGATTCTTTGATGGATCTGGATTTTTTGGCTACTACTACATCCACTGTTTGTACTCCACTTGAGATGACAGGCACCACATCTGCTGAAGAGAGGGATGAGTCAGATGACTCAGGTGATGAAGGTGGTGAAGCTGGTGTAGTGGGTGGTGAGAGTTCAGACTCAGAAGACACACGTGATGATGAGTTTGAGAATGTGTGGATAGGAGGGAGACTGATGAAGAAGAGAAAGAAAAGGAGCGAAGCTGAACTTGAAGAGATCACTGATCCTTCATTTATTCCAGAGTTTGATGTGTCTCCTCCTCCTCGTACTTCTACATCTACGTCTACAGCAGCCGTGTCTGTTGCTGCTGCAGTTCAGTCCACATCATCTCCTGCAGGCCGGAGGAAAAGAGCTAGATTTCTATTTCAGAGGAGGTCAGAACTGTCGACTGCTGCCGCAACGACTGTTACATCAGTGCCAGCTGTCACAATTTCTTCACTGACTAAGTCAAGGGCTGTTCCGACTCGTTATACTATCGCCCCTCTGACTACCTCTGTTACTCATGCTCCTATTTTCACTACTGCATCTACTGGTCCTTCCATCACTCGCTCTGATACCACTTTGTAGGACCAAGTTTGGAGCTCAGAAACAATCCGGTTCCAATGGATATCTACTCGACAGCCTCTGGAATAGTGTGGAATCCTATTCCAGGGTTTTCCAATCGAAATCAACAGCAACCGTGGTGATCCGAACGTGAAGGATGCACGTTTGATCGAGAATCGAACACCACGGGATGTGAATCGAAATTGGACGTGCTATGGCCGCTCTAATCTCCTAGGGTTTTGACTCTTGGTTCTCATGGAAGAAGGAGGGCTCAAAAAGTTAGGTTTGAAATGATTTGGACTTGTATTTATAGGCTGTCATCATTCGGCCAAATGAGAGACCGAAGCAACTCATTCGGCGTATAACTTGGCCGAATGGACATGTCAGTCGAATGAGTCATTCGGCTAATGACTCATTCGCTTGCCTATGTCATTCGCTCGGGCGTTAATTCGGCGAATGACTTCCTTAGTTGAGTCATTCGCCCGAATGGGTCTTTAACTATATTACTTCAACTTTAAACATAATCAAACACTTATAATCAATACTAAACATTAAGAACAATATAGAAAGACAACTTCCATTAATATAATATACTTTATACATCAAGAACAGTACAAAAATAAAACTAGGGACATTTAATGCCTCTAGGGACATGATGTTGTTATCTTTGCTGAGCACATCAGGAGAGTCTGTGGATTCCAGGATACACCAGATCAGCCATATCTGCTTGATCGCTATTTATTCATGGCTGTTTTATGCGGTGCAAGTACGAAGGTGATCTAGGAGCAGGGATTCTCAACAAGGCATATATGTCTCCACAATTAAACTATCTAGCCCATGTGCTTATACACTGCCTTGGGTCTAGGAGAGGTGGCTTCGATGATATGAGGAGACTATTCAGTGTGCATTCGTTGCCTTAGTGCTGAACAGGCCCTTCAACTTCTCAGAGATGATCTTTTCGCATATGAAGGAGAATGTGGCACTGAAGGGAGACAAGAAGTTCCTGATGTATCCTAGGTTCCTCCAGCAGTTGATTGACGCTCAGCTTCCAGATTTGCCAAAGGTCACTGCAGACATTATTCGATTGGAGCGCATGAATGACATTACTCTTAACAGACTAATTTCATACAGAGGCAAGGATAGGAGGCCTACAGTTCGTTCATTGTTTGGTCATCCTGTGAGGCCTGATTACATTGCCCCAGTTGGTAGGAGATGGAGACACGATGATTCAGATTCTGAGGGGGAGGACATTATTGTTCCTGATGATGGTGGTGATGATGATGATGGTGCAGGTGGTGATGGTGCAGGTGGTAGTGGTGGTAGTGGTGCAGGTGGTAGTGGTGTAGGTGGTGATGGTGCAGGTAGTAGTGGTGCAGGTGGTAGTGGTGTTGATGTTAGTATTGTTGCCAGTTCGACTGTTGATGTTATTATTACCACTGCTAGTGTTAGCACTGTTGAGGTTGGAATGACAGGAGTTAGTGCAGTTGATGTGGCACAGGTGCTGGAGTTAGTACATCTGTAGATGTTGATGATGATGTGGATATTGATTCTTTGATGGATCTGGATTTTTTGGCTACTACTACATCCACTGTTTGTACTCCACTTGAGATGACAGGCACCACATCTGCTGAAGAGAGGGATGAGTCAGATGACTCAGGTGATGAAGGTGGTGAAGCTGGTGTAGAGGGTGGTGAGAGTTCAGACTCAGAAGACACACCTGATGATGAGTTTGAGAATGTGTGGATAGGAGGGAGACTGATGAAGAAGAGAAAGAAAAGGAGCGAAGCTGAACTTGAAGAGATCACGGATCCTTCATTTATTCCAGAGTTTGATGTGTCTCCTCCTCCTCGTACTTCTACATCTACATCTACAGCAGCCGTGTCTGTTGCTGCTGCAGTTCAGTCCACATCATCTCCTGCAGGCCGGAGGAAAAGAGCTAGATTTCTATTTCAGAGGAGGTCAGAACTGTCGACTGCTGCCGCAACGACTGTTACATCAGTACCAGCTGTCACAGTTTCTTCGCTGACTAAGTCAAGGGCTGTTCCGACTCGTTATACTATCGGCCCTCTGACTACCTCTGTTACTCATGCTCCTATTTTCACTACTGCATCTACTGGTCCTTCCATCACTCGCTCTGATACCACTTTGTAGGACCAAGTTTGGAGCTCAGAAACAATCCGGTTCCAATGGATATCTACTCGACAGCCTCTGGAATAGTGTGGAATCCTATTCCAGGGTTTTCCAATCGAAATCAACAGCAACCGTGGTGATCCGAACGTGAAGGATGCACGTTTGATCGAGAATCGAACACCACGGGATGTGAATCGAAATTGGACGTGCTATGGCCGCTATAATCTCCTAGGGTTTTGACTCTTGGTTCTCATGGAAGAAGGAGGGCTCAAAAAGTTAGGTTTGAAATGATTTGGACTTGTATTTATAGGCTGTCATCATTCGGCCAAATGAGAGACCGAAGCAACTCATTCGGCGAATAACTTGGCCGAATGGACATGTCAGTCGAATGAGTCATTCGGCTAATGACTCATTCTCTTGCCTATGTCATTCGCTCGGGCGTTAATTCGGCGAATGACTTCATTAGTTGAGTCATTCGCCCGAATGGGTCTTTAACTATATTACTTCAACTTTAAACATAATCAAACACTTATAATCAATACTAAACATTAAGAACAATATAGAAAGACAACTTCCATTAATATAATATACTTTATACATCAAGAACAGTACAAAAATAGAACTAGGGACATTTAATGCCTCTAGGGACATGATGTTGTTATCTCTGCTGAGCACATCAGGAGAGTCTGTGGATTCCAGGATACACCAGATCAGCCATATCTGCTTGATCGCTATTTAGTTCATGGCTGTTTTATGCGGTGCAAGTACGAAGGTGATCTAGGAGCAGGGATTCTCAACAAGGCATATATGTCTCCACAATTAAACTATCTAGCCCATGTGCTTATACACTGCCTTGGGTCTAGGAGAGGTGGCTTCGATGATATGAGGAGACTATTCAGTGTGCATTCGTTGCCTTAGTGCTGAACAGGCCCTTCAACTTCTCAGAGATGATCTTTTCGCATATGAAGGAGAATGTGGCACTGAAGGGAGACAAGAAGTTCCTGATGTATCCTAGGTTCCTCCAGCAGTTGATTGACGCTCAGCTTCCAGATTTGCCAAAGGTCACTGCTGACATTATTCGACTAGAGCCCATCAATAACATTACTCTTAACAGAGTAATTTCATACAGAGGCAAGGATAGGAGGCCTACAGTTCGTTCGTTGGTTGGTCATCTTATGAGGCCTGATTACATTGCCCCTGTTGGTAGGAGATGGAGACACGATGATTCAGATTCTGAGGTGGAGGACATTATTGTTCCTGATGATGGTGGTGATGATGATGATGGTGCAGGTGGTGATGGTGCAGGTGGTAGTGGTGCAGGTGGTGATGGTGCAGGTGGTAGTGGTGTAGGTGGTGATGGTGCAGGTAGTAGTGGTGCAGGTGGTAGTGGTGTTGATGTTAGTATTGTTGCCAGTTCGACTGTTGATGTTATTATTACCACTGCTAGTGTTAGCACTGTTGAGGTTGGAATGACAGGAGTTAGTGCAGTTGATGTTGGCACAGGTGCTGGAGTTAGTACATCTGTAGCTGTTGATGATGATGTGGATATTGATTCTTTGATGGATCTGGATTTTTAGGCTACTACTACATCCACTGTTTGTACTCCACTTGAGATGACAGGCACCACATCTGCTGAAGAGAGGGATGAGTCAGATGACTCAGGTGATGAAGGTGGTGAAGCTGGTGTAGAGGGTGGTGAGAGTTCAGACTCAGAAGACACACCTGATGATGAGTTTGAGAATGTGTGGATAGGAGGGAGACTGATGAAGAAGAGAAAGAAAAGGAGCGAAGCTGAACTTGAAGAGATCACTGATCCTTCATTTATTCCAGAGTTTGATGTGTCTCCTCCTCCTCGTACTTCTACATCTACATCTACAGCAGCCGTGTCTGTTGCTGCTGCAGTTCAGTCCACATCATCTCCTGCAGGCCGGAGGAAAAGAGCTAGATTTCTATTTCAGAGGAGGTCAGAACTGTCGACTGCTGCCGCAACGACTGTTACATCAGTGCCAGCTGTCACAGTTTCTTCGCTGACTAAGTCAAGGGCTGTTCCGACTCGTTATACTATCGCCCTCTGACTACCTCTGTTACTCATGCTCCTATTTTCACTACTGCATCTACTGGTCCTTCCATCACTCGCTCTGATACCACTTTGTAGGACCAAGTTTGGAGCTCAGAAACAATCCGGTTCCAATGGATATCTACTCGACAGCCTCTGGAATAGTGTGGAATCCTATTCCAGGGTTTTCCAATCGAAATCAACAGCAACCGTGGTGATCCGAACGTGAAGGATGCACGTTTGATCGAGAATCGAACACCACGGGATGTGAATCGAAATTGGACGTGCTATGGCCGCTATAATCTCCTAGGGTTTTGACTCTTGGTTCTCATGGAAGAAGGAGGGCTCAAAAAGTTAGGTTTGAAATGATTTGGACTTGTATTTATAGGCTGTCATCATTCGGCCAAATGAGAGACCGAAGCAACTCATTCGGCGAATAACTTGGCCGAATGGACATGTCAGTCGAATGAGTCATTCGGCTAATGACTCATTCTCTTGCCTATGTCATTCGCTCGGGCGTTAATTCGGCGAATGACTTCATTAGTTGAGTCATTCGCCCGAATGGGTCTTTAACTATATTACTTCAACTTTAAACATAATCAAACACTTATAATCAATACTAAACATTAAGAACAATATAGAAAGACAACTTCCATTAATATAATATACTTTATACATCAAGAACAGTACAAAAATAGAACTAGGGACATTTAATGCCTCTAGGGACATGATGTTGTTATCTCTGCTGAGCACATCAGGAGAGTCTGTGGATTCCAGGATACACCAGATCAGCCATATCTGCTTGATCGCTATTTAGTTCATGGCTGTTTTATGCGGTGCAAGTACGAAGGTGATCTAGGAGCAGGGATTCTCAACAAGGCATATATGTCTCCACAATTAAACTATCTAGCCCATGTGCTTATACACTGCCTTGGGTCTAGGAGAGGTGGCTTCGATGATATGAGGAGACTATTCAGTGTGCATTCGTTGCCTTAGTGCTGAACAGGCCCTTCAACTTCTCAGAGATGATCTTTTCGCATATGAAGGAGAATGTGGCACTGAAGGGAGACAAGAAGTTCCTGATGTATCCTAGGTTCCTCCAGCAGTTGATTGACGCTCAGCTTCCAGATTTGCCAAAGGTCACTGCTGACATTATTCGACTGGAGCGCATCAATGACATTACTCTTAACAGAGTAATTTCATACAGAGGCAAGGATAGGAGGCCTACAGTTCGTTCGTTGGTTGGTCATCTTGTGAGGCCTGATTACATTGCCCCTGTTGGTAGGAGATGGAGACACGATGATTCAGATTCTGAGGTGGAGGACATTATTGTTCCTGATGATGGTGGTGATGATGATGATGGTGCAGGTGGTGATGGTGCAGGTGGTAGTGGTGCAGGTGGTGATGGTGCAGGTGGTAGTGGTGTAGGTGGTGATGGTGCAGGTAGTAGTGGTGCAGGTGGTAGTGGTGTTGATGTTAGTATTGTTGCCAGTTCGACTGTTGATGTTATTATTACCACTGCTAGTGTTAGCACTGTTGAGGTTGGAATGACAGGAGTTAGTGCAGTTGATGTTGGCACAGGTGCTGGAGTTAGTACATCTGTAGCTGTTGATGATGATGTGGATATTGATTCTTTGATGGATCTGGATTTTTAGGCTACTACTACATCCACTGTTTGTACTCCACTTGAGATGACAGGCACCACATCTGCTGAAGAGAGGGATGAGTCAGATGACTCAGGTGATGAAGGTGGTGAAGCTGGTGTAGAGGGTGGTGAGAGTTCAGACTCAGAAGACACACCTGATGATGAGTTTGAGAATGTGTGGATAGGAGGGAGACTGATGAAGAAGAGAAAGAAAAGGAGCGAAGCTGAACTTGAAGAGATCACTGATCCTTCATTTATTCCAGAGTTTGATGTGTCTCCTCCTCCTCGTACTTCTACATCTACATCTACAGCAGCCGTGTCTGTTGCTGCTGCAGTTCAGTCCACATCATCTCCTGCAGGCCGGAGGAAAAGAGCTAGATTTCTATTTCAGAGGAGGTCAGAACTGTCGACTGCTGCCGCAACGACTGTTACATCAGTGCCAGCTGTCACAGTTTCTTCACTGACTAAGTCAAGGGCTGTTCCGACTCGTTATACTATCGCCCCTCTGACTACCTCTGTTACTCATGCTCCTATTTTCACTACTGCATCTACTGGTCCTTCCATCACTCGCTCTGATACCACTTTGTAGGACCAAGTTTGGAGCTCAGAAACAATCCGGTTCCAATGGATATCTACTCGACAGCCTCTGGAATAGTGTGGAATCCTATTCCAGGGTTTTCCAATCGAAATCAACAGCAACCGTGGTGATCCGAACGTGAAGGATGCACGTTTGATCGAGAATCGAACACCACGGGATGTGAATCGAAATTGGACGTGCTATGGCCGCTCTAATCTCCTAGGGTTTTGACTCTTGGTTCTCATGGAAGAAGGAGGGCTCAAAAAGTTAGGTTTGAAATGATTTGGACTTGTATTTATAGGCTGTCATCATTCGGCCAAATGAGAGACCGAAGCAACTCATTCGGCGAATAACTTGGCCGAATGGACATGTCAGTCGAATGAGTCATTCGGCTAATGACTCATTCGCTTGCCTATGTCATTCGCTCGGCGTTAATTCGGCGAATGACTTCATTAGTTGAGTCATTCGCCCGAATGGGTCTTTAACTATATTACTTCAACTTTAAACATAATCAAACACTTATAATCAATACTAAACATTAAGAACAATATAGAAAGACAACTTCCATTAATATAATATACTTTATACATCAAGAACAGTACAAAAATAGAACTAGGGACATTTAATGCCTCTAGGGACATGATGTTGTTATCTCTGCTGAGCACATCAGGAGAGTCTGTGGATTCCAGGATACACCAGATCAGCCATATCTGCTTGATCGCTATTTAGTTCATGGCTGTTTTATGCGGTGCAAGTACGAAGGTGATCTAGGAGCAGGGATTCTCAACAAGGCATATATGTCTCCACAATTAAACTATCTAGCCCATGTGCTTATACACTGCCTTGGGTCTAGGAGAGGTGGCTTCGATGATATGAGGAGACTATTCAGTGTGCATTCGTTGCCTTAGTGCTGAACAGGCCCTTCAACTTCTCAGAGATGATCTTTTCGCATATGAAGGAGAATGTGGCACTGAAGGGAGACAAGAAGTTCCTGATGTATCCTAGGTTCCTCCAGCAGTTGATTGACGCTCAGCTTCCAGATTTGCCAAAGGTCACTGCTGACATTATTCGACTGGAGCGCATGAATGACATTACTCTTAACAGAGTAATTTCATACAGAGGCAAGGATAGGAGGCCTACAGTTCGTTCGTTGTTTGGTCATCGTGTGAGGCCTGATTACATTGCCCCAGTTGGTAGGAGATGGAGACACGATGATTCAGATTCTGAGGTGGAGGACATTATTGTTCCTGATGATGGTGGTGATGATGATGATGGTGCAGGTGGTGAGGTGGTGGTAGGGTGGTGGTGGTGCAGGTGGTAGTGGTGTAGGTGGTGATGGTGCAGGTAGTAGTGGTGCAGGTGGTAGTGGTGTTGATGTTAGTATTGTTGCCAGTTCGACTGTTGATGTTATTATTACCACTGCTAGTGTTAGCACTGTTGAGGTTGGAATGACAGGAGTTAGTGCAGTTGATGTTGGCACAGGTGCTGGAGTTAGTACATCTGTAGCTGTTGATGATGATGTGGATATTGATTCTTTGATGGATCTGGATTTTTAGGCTACTACTACATCCACTGTTTGTACTCCACTTGAGATGACAGGCACCACATCTGCTGAAGAGAGGGATGAGTCAGATGACTCAGGTGATGAAGGTGGTGAAGCTCGTGTAGAAGGTGGTGAGAGTTCAGACTCAGAAGACACACCTGATGATGAGTTTGAGAATGTGTGGATAGGAGGGAGACTAATGAAGAAGAGAAAGAAAAGGAGCGAAGCTGAACTTGAAGAGATCACTGATCCTTCATTTATTCCAGAGTTTGATGTGTCTCCTCCTCCTCCTCGTACTTCTAAATCTACATCTACAGCAGCCGTGTCTGTTGCTGCTGCAGTTCAGTCCACATCATCTCCTGCAGTCCGGAGGAAAAGAGCTAGATTTCTATTTCAGAGGAGGTCAGAACTGTCGACTGCTGCCGCAACGACTGTTACATCAGTGCCAGCTGTCACAGTTTCTTCCCTGACTAAGTCAAGGGCTGTTCCGACTCGTTATACTATCGCCCCTCTGACTACCTCTGTTACTCATGCTCCTATTTTCACTACTGCATCTACTGGTCCTTCCATCACTCGCTCTGATACCACTTTGTAGGACCAAGTTTGGAGCTCAGAAACAATCCGGTTCCAATGGATATCTACTCGACAGCCTCTGGAATAGTGTGGAATCCTATTCCAGGGTTTTCCAATCGAAATCAACAGCAACCGTGGTGATCCGAACGTGAAGGATGCACGTTTGATCGAGAATCGAACACCACGGGATGTGAATCGAAATTGGACGTGCTATGGCCGCTCTAATCTCCTAGGGTTTTGACTCTTGGTTCTCATGGAAGAAGGAGGGCTCAAAAAGTTAGGTTTGAAATGATTTGGACTTGTATTTATAGGCTGTCATCATTCGGCCAAATGAGAGACCGAAGCAACTCATTC
The DNA here is from genome assembly GCA_009363875.1 of Mikania micrantha. NCBI lineage: Eukaryota > Viridiplantae > Streptophyta > Magnoliopsida > Asterales > Asteraceae > Mikania > Mikania micrantha. Next base: position 24,131 of record SZYD01002631.1, read on the forward strand.
GGCGAATAACTTGGCCGAATGGACATGTCAGTCGAATGAGTCATTCGGCTAATGACTCATTCGCTTGCCTATGTCATTCGCTCGGCGTTAATTCGGCGAATGACTTCATTAGTTGAGTCATTCGCCCGAATGGGTCTTTAACTATATTACTTCAACTTTAAACATAATCAAACACTTATAATCAATACTAAACATTAAGAACAATATAGAAAGACAACTTCCATTAATATAATATACTTTATACATCAAGAACAGTACAAAAATAGAACTAGGGACATTTAATGCCTCTAGGGACATGATGTTGTTATCTCTGCTGAGCACATCAGGAGAGTCTGTGGATTCCAGGATACACCAGATCAGCCATATCTGCTTGATCGCTATTTAGTTCATGGCTGTTTTATGCGGTGCAAGTACGAAGGTGATCTAGGAGCAGGGATTCTCAACAAGGCATATATGTCTCCACAATTAAACTATCTAGCCCATGTGCTTATACACTGCCTTGGGTCTAGGAGAGGTGGCTTCGATGATATGAGGAGACTATTCAGTGTGCATTCGTTGCCTTAGTGCTGAACAGGCCCTTCAACTTCTCAGAGATGATCTTTTCGCATATGAAGGAGAATGTGGCACTGAAGGGAGACAAGAAGTTCCTGATGTATCCTAGGTTCCTCCAGCAGTTGATTGACGCTGAGCTTCCAGATTTACCATAGGTCACTGCTGACATTATTCGACTGGAGCGCATGAATGACATTACTCTTAACAGAGTAATTTCATACAGAGGCAAGGATAGGAGGCCTACAGTTCGTTCGTTGTTTGGTCATCGTGTGAGGCCTGATTACATTGCCCCAGTTGGTAGGAGATGGAGACACGATGATTCAGATTCTGAGGTGGAGGACATTATTGTTCCTGATGATGGTGGTGATGATGATGATGGTGCAGGTGGTAGTGGTGGAGGTGGTGATGGTGCAGTGGTAGTGGTCTAGGTAGTGATGGTGCAGGTAGTAGTGGTGCAGGTGGTAGTGGTGTTGATGTTAGTATTGTTGCCAGTTCGACTGTTGATGTTATTATTACCACTGCTAGTGTTAGCACTGTTGAGGTTGGAATGACAGGAGTTAGTGCAGTTGATGTTGGCACAGGTGCTGGAGTTAGTACATCTGTAGCTGTTGATGATGATGTGGATATTGCTTCTTTGATGGATCTGGATTTTTTGGCTACTACTACATCCACTGTTTGTACTCCACTTGAGATGACAGGCACCACATCTGCTGAAGAGTGGGATGAGTCAGATGACTCAGGTGATGAAGGTGGTGAAGCTGGTGTAGAGGGTGGTGAGAGTTCAGACTCAGAAGACACACCTGATGATTAGTTTGAGAATGTGTGGAGAGGAGGGAGACTAATGAAGAAGAGAAAGAAAAGGAGCGAAGCTGAACTTGAAGAGATCACTGATCCTTCATTTGTTCCAGAGTTTGATGTGTCTCCTCCTCCTCGTACTTCTACATCTACGTCTACAGCAGCCGTGTCTGTTGCTGCTGCAGTTCAGTCCACATCATCTCCTGCAGGCCGGAGGAAAAGAGCTAGATTTCTATTTCAGAGGAGGTCAGAACGGTCGACTGCTGCCGCAACGACTGTTACATCAGTGCCAGCTGTCACAGTTTCTTCCCTGACTAAGTCAAGGGCTGTTCTGACTCGTTATACTATCGCCCCTCTGACTACCTCTGTTACTCATGCTCCTATTTTCACTACTGCATCTACTGGTCCTTCCATCACTCGCTCTGATACCACTTTGTAGGACCAAGTTTGGAGCTCAGAAACAATCCGGTTCCAATGGATATCTACTCGACAGCCTCTGGAATAGTGTGGAATCCTATTCCAGGGTTTTCCAATCGAAATCAACAGCAACCGTGGTGATCCGAACGTGAAGGATGCACGTTTGATCGAGAATCGAACACCACGGGATGTGAATCGAAATTGGACGTGCTATGGCCGCTCTAATCTCCTAGGGTTTTGACTCTTGGTTCTCATGGAAGAAGGAGGGCTCAAAAAGTTAGGTTTGAAATGATTTGGACTTGTATTTATAGGCTGTCATCATTCGGCCAAATGAGAGACCGAAGCAACTCATTCGGCGAATAACTTGGCCGAATGGACATGTCAGTCGAATGAGTCATTCGGCTAATGACTCATTCGCTTGCCTATGTCATTCGCTCTGGCGTTAATTCGGCGAATGACTTCATTAGTTGAGTCATTCGCCCGAATGGGTCTTTAACTATATTACTTCAACTTTAAACATAATCAAACACTTCTAATCAATACTAAACGTTAAGAACAATATAGAAAGACAACTTCCATTAATATAATATACTTTATACATCAAGAACAGTACAAAAATAGAACTAGGGACATTTAATGCCTCTAGGGACATGATGTTGTTATCTCTGCTGAGCACATCAGGAGAGTCTGTGGATTCCAGGACACACCAGATCAGCCATATCTGCTTGATCGCTATTTAGTTCATGGCTGTTTTATGCGGTGCAAGTACGAAGGTGATCTAGGAGCAGTGATTCTCAACAAGTCATATATGTCTCCACAATTAAACTATCTAGCCCATGTGCTTATACACTGCCTTGGGTCTAGGAGAGGTGGCTTCGATGATATGTGGTGACTATTCAGTGTGCATTCGTTTCCTTAGTGCTGAACGTGCCCTTCAACTTCTCAGAGATGATCTTTTCGCATATGAAGGAGAATGTGGCACTGAAGGGAGACAAGAAGTTCCTGATGTATCCTAGGTTCCTCCAGCAGTTGATTGACGCTGAGCTTCCAGATTTGCCAGAGGTCACTGCTGACATTATTCGACTGGAGCGCATGAATGACATTACTCTTAACAGAGTAATTTCATACAGAGGCAAGGATAGGAGGCCTACAGTTCGTTCGTTGTTTGGTCATCGTGTGACGCCTGATTACATTGCCCCAGTTGGTAGGAGATGGAGACACGATGATTCAGATTCTGAGGTGGAGGACATTATTGTTCCTGATGATGGTGGTGATGATGATGATGGTGCAGGTGGTAGTGGTGGAGGTGGTGATGGTGCAGTGGTAGTGGTGCAGGTGGTAGTGGTGTAGGTGGTGATGGTGCAGGTAGTAGTGGTGGAGGTGGTAATGCTGTTGATGTTAGTATTGTTGCCAGTTCGACTGTTGATGTTATTATTACCACTGCTAGTGTTAGCACTGTTGAGGTTGGAATGACAGGAGTTAGTGCAGTTATGTTGGCACAGGTGCTGGAGTTAGTACATCTGTAGCTGTTGATGATGATGTGGTTATTGATTCTTTGATGGATCTGGATTTTTAGGGTACTACTACATCCACTGTTTGTACTCCACTTGAGATGACAGGCACCACATCTGCTAAAGAGAGGGATGAGTCAGATGACTCAGGTGATGAAGGTGGTGAAGCTGGTGTAGAGGGTGGTGAGAGTTCAGACTCAGAAGACACACCTGATGATGAGTTTGAGAATGTGTGGAGAGGAGGGAGACTAATGAAGAAGAGAAAGAAAAGGAGCGAAGCTGAACTTGAAGAGATCACTAATCCTTCATTTATTCCAGAGTTTGATGTGTCTCCTCCTCCTCGTACTTCTACATCTACATCTACAGCAGCCGTGTCTGTTGCTGCTGCAGTTCAGTCCACATCATCTCCTGCAGGCCGGAGGAAAAGAGCTAGATTTCTATTTCAGAGGAGGTCAGAACTGTCGACTGCTGCCGCAACGACTGTTACATCAGTGCCAGCTGTCACAGTTTCTTCACTGACTAAGTCAAGGGCTGTTCCGACTCGTTATACTATCGCCCCTTTGACTACCATGTTACTCATGCTCCTATTTTCACTACTGCATCTACTGGTCCTTCCATCACTCGCTCTGATACCACTTTGTAGGACCAAGTTTGGAGCTCAGAAACAATCTGGTTCCAATGGATATCTACTCGACAGCCTCTGGAACAGTGTGGAATCCTATTCCAGGGTTTTCCAATCGAAATCAACAGCAACCGTGGTGATCCGAACGTGAAGGATGCACGTTTGATCGAGAATCGAACACCACGGGATGTGAATCGAAATTGGACGTGCTATGGCCGCTCTAATCTCCTAGGGTTTTGACTCTTGGTTCTCATGGAAGAAGGAGGGCACAAAAAGTTAGGTTTGAAATGATATGGACTTGTATTTATAGGCTGTCATCATTCGGCCAAATGAGAGACCGAAGCAACTCATTCGGCGAATAACTTGGCCGAATGGACATGTCATTCGCTCGGGCGTTAATTCGGCGAATGACTTCATTAGTTGAGTCATTCGCCCGAATGGGTCTTTAACTATATTACTTAAACTTTAAACATAATCAAACACTTATAATCAATACTAAACATTAAGAACAATATAGAAAGACAACTTCAATTAATATAATATACTTTATACATCAAGAACAGTGCAAAAATAGAACTAGGGACATTCAATGCCTCTAGGGACATGATGTTGTTATCTCTGCTGAGCACATCAGGAGAGTCTGTGGATTCCAGAATACACCAGATCAGCCATATCTGCTTGATCGCTATTTAGTTCATGGCTGTTTTATGCGGTGCAAGTACGAAGGTGATCTAGGAGCAGGGATTCTCAACAAGGCATATATGTCTCCACAATTAAACTATCTAGCCCATGTGCTTATACACTGCCTTGGGTCTAGGAGAGGTGGCTTCGATGATATGAGGAGACTATTCAGTGTGCATTCGTTGCCTTAGTGCTGAACAGGCCCTTCAACTTCTCAGAGATGATCTTTTCGCATATGAAGGAGAATGTGGCACTGAAGGGAGACAAGAAGTTCCTGATGTATCCTAGGTTCCTCCAGCAGTTGATTGACGCTCAGCTTCCAGATTTGCCAAAGGTCACTGCTGACATTATTCGACTGGAGCGCATGAATGACACTACTCTTAACAGAGTAATTTCATACAGAGGCAAGGATAGGAGGCCTACAGTTCGTTCGTTGTTTGGTCATCTTGTGAGGCCTGATTACATTGCCCTAGTGGGTAGGAGATGGAGACACGATGATTCAGATTCTGAGGTGGAGGACATTATTGTTCCTGATGATGGTGGTGATGATGATGATGGTGCAGGTGGTGATGGTGCAGGTGGTAGTGGTGCAGGTGGTGATGGTGCAGATGGTAGTGGTGTTGATGTTAGTATTGTTGCCAGTTCGACTGTTGATGTTATTATTACCACTGCTAGTGTTAGCACTGTTGAGGTTGGAATGACAGGAGTTAGTGCAGTTGATGTTGGCACAGGTGCTGGAGTTAGTACATCTGTAGTTGTTGATGATGATGTGGATATTGATTCTTTGATGGATCTGGATTTTTTGGCTACTACTACATCCACTGTTTGTACTCCACTTGAGATGACAGGCACCACATGTGCTGAAGAGAGGGATGAGTCAGATGACTCAGGTGATGAAGGTGGTGAAGCTGGTGTAGAGGGTGGTGAGAGTTCAGACTCAGAAGACACACCTGATGATGATTTTGAGAGTGTGTGGATAGGAGGGAGACTGATGAAGAAGAGAAAGAAAAGGAGCGAAGCTGAACTTGAAGAGATCGTTGATCCTTCATTTATTCCAGAGTTTGATGTGTCTCCTCCTCCTTGTACTTCTACATCTACATCTACAGCAACCGTGTCTGTTGCTGCTGCAGTTCAGTCCACATCATCTCCTGCAGGCCGGAGGAAAAGAGCTAGATTTCTATTTCAGAGGAGGTTAGAACTGTCGACTGCTGCCGCAACGACTGTTACATCAGTGCCAACTGTCACAGTTTCTTCACTGACTAAGTCAAGGGCTGTTCCGACTCGTTATACTATCGCCCCTCTGACTACCTCTGTTACTCATGCTCCTATTTTCACTACTGCATCTACTGGTCCTTCCATCACTCGCTCTGATACCACTTTGTAGGACCAAGTTTGGAGCTCAGAAACAATCCGGTTCCAATGGATATCTACTCGACAGCCTCTGGAATAGTGTGGAATCCTATTCCAGGGTTTTCCAATCGAAATCAACAGCAACCGTGGTGATCCGAACGTGAAGGATGGACGTTTGATCGAGAATCGAACACCACGGGATGTGAATCGAACTTGGGCGTGCTATGGCCGCTCTAATCTTCTAGGGTTTTGACTCTGGGTTCTCAAGGAAGAAGGAGGGCTCAAAAAGTTAGGTTTGAAATGATTTGGACTTGTATTTATAGGCTGTCATCATTCGGCCGAATGAGAGACCGAAGCAACTCATTCGGCGAATGACTTGGCCGAATAGATATGTCAGTCGAATGAGTCATTCGGTGAATGACTCATTCGCTTGCCTATGTCATTCGTTTGGGCGTTAATTTGGCGAATGACTTCATTAGTTGAGTCATTCGCCAGAATGGGTCTTTAACTATACCTTTTCAACTTTAAACATAATCAAACACTTATAATCAATATTAAACATTAAGAACAATATAGAAATACAACTTCCATTAATATAATAAACTTTATACATCAAGAACATTACAAAAATAGAAATAGGGACATTTAATGCATCTACAAATATCTCTTTCTATTCAACATTTAATAGTATAGTTTGTCCAGTATCTATGTAATTGCCAGAACTGTCATCCAATATGGGTTTTTTTAATTATTAAACATGTATTGTCAACCATAAATCTTTCAAACTTGTCAAAAAAGAACCTTTCAAGTAGATTCTATTACGTTTCCCTACATGAAAAAAATAAAAAAGATAGTAACAAAAATCGAGTTTTAAAGTGTCAATAAAAATACTTATGGAGAAATAAGATGTAAGAAAACAATTAAAACGTGTATGCAAAAATAAGAAGTAATAAAAGGTTTAATACTTTACCCAATATCATCAAAAATTAAAATAATATGATTAACATGATTTTAAAAACTGAAACAAAAATGATGTCATTACATGTTTATCAACTAGAATCATCTCAATGGAGTACTTTTGTCCAAAATTGTCATGCATCGATGATCCCACAACCAGAATATACGATCTTTTATATTATAATCATCATGTGAAACATCTAGTTCCGATAGCAACTTTTTCCTTAGGTTTTCAATAATGCTAAAAGGGGAGATCATACACTGATAATTGAATGGTAGGAAATCAAACTCATGAATTCAAGAATGTATGGTATGAATTTTGAAAAAATGATGATTGTATTATATATTGTATCTATACATATGAAATGTATTAATATGAAATTTAAATTCTTATATTTTAGGCAAATATGATTAAAAATATAATTTAAATATCATATAATAGTGGTGTTCAACTTTTGAATTGTATTTGAGAAGCTTGAAATTTGATTTGATTTTTAATTCAAAAAATCACTAATTCAAAATTTGGTTTGAATTTTCACATTTGAATTGGATTTGATTCATAGCTTGATATTGAATATGGAATCGAATTTTGATTTTTTGTTTTTCAATTCGATTTGATTTGAAATTCGAATTATAGATATTTATGTATGTATATATTTTTATTATATATAACTAGTTTAATATATATAAAAAAATGACCTTTATAATAGAGATATTTATTTAAGGTTTTAATGATTTTATGTTTAAAGTGAACATTAATTTTGTAAATAAAACTGTACACAAATTATTTAAGTATATTGAAATCGAATCAACTCAAATTCTATTCGAATTCGAATTTTAAATGCGATTAGAATCGAATTTCGAACTTGATTTGAATTCGAATTTCGAATTGGTTTATTTGAATTTATTTCGAATTCGAATTAAATACGAATCCTTCTCAAAAATTGAAAATTCAAAACTTATTTGTTTTGAAATATTCGAGTTATTTGAAATTCGATTTGTTGAACACGCCTATCATATAATATATATCTAACTATTGGTAATATTATAAGTTTACAACAACTTAAAATTAATTTTTTTATTTAAAAGCTACAATAAATCATTAGCATGTCAAAAACATCACAGATACAAATTTCTCACATTTAACTAAGGTTAATCAAAACCTAAATGAATCAAATCGCAAATAAAACTGATTGTACAAAATTTTAGATGATTATATTATGGGTAGTTGTTGGATTCTTCATCCAATACCCAAAAACCCCAAGTCAAAACCTCGTAACAAAATAAAATTTTGTAAGAAATAAAAAGAGCATATTTAACTATTAAAAGAATACCTGGAAACGAACATGGTGATGCAAATTAGAAGTCAACCAACCATTGAAATAAATCTTGCAACCAAATGGCTTCATAAAACCTAATCTGAATGAAAGAAGTTTCAACCTTATGAGAGAGACATACCAATCGATCCACAAACGTTAATCTGAACTATAGAAATCTTGAGCATTCCGAGAGAGACATACCAAATCACTTCACCAAGTTTAATCCGAATGAGATAAGGTTCAAGATTATAAAATAGTTATGGCTATTGCATGGAAGAGGTTGTAAATTAACACTTACAACCATTGAATCATTGAAGGGGGAATATTTGAGAGCTCAAAAGGAATACAAATCTAGGGTTTTTCGGATATAAGCTTTAAAATATGCAATAAAGGATTGATTATTTTGATTAAAAAACGAGCAGAATAAAATAATGTGTGGGTCAAGTACAAGGTAGGAAAATAATAATTTTTGGGTTTTAAGAAATTGTCTAGTGGCTCCAACAAATAGTCCTATAAAACTATAGGGTGATAACATGATCCAACATACCTAACTTTATCAAATAGTCCTATTGTGAGGTTATAAGAGAACGATGAAACAATGTGTTTTAGTATTTTTTTTCATAATGATGTAACAATGTTTTTAATAATTTTTGTTTTAGGACAAGCATAAGTAGACTTCTTTGAATCCTTGATCATTAGTGTTTTGCTAGAAGCAAGATTATAGTAAAAATATAACTGAGGATTACACGTGTTATTCTGTAGTATCTATACAATTTTATATTTGTTTTCCCGTTTTTTCATTATAATAAATTCGAGAATACGTTATATTTTTTGGTGTCTTTCTATTTTCCCACTTCTTTCTTTTATTCAATAAAATAATATATAAATGTATTTTTAGATATTTAGATAAATTTAAAAGTAAGTTGACAAGATGATCCATATGGTTTGCTATTATTTCACTCTTGCTTCCTAAATTTCTTAAATTACTCATATGGTACAAAACTCTAAACATTTGTAACACATATACTCTTTAGGTTAACAAATTATCACATGCGTGTCCAAATTACTCTCACCTAAAGACCATATATGTTACAGTTGTTTAAAGTTTGATACCATATGAATAATTTGTTAAATCTAATGAACAAGAGTACAATATTAGTAAAGCAATATACTATCTCAACAACTTTTCTAAATTTAATTATAAATAATTATTAAAATTTTCAACTAAATTATTAAGAATAATTTTTTTATTTTTTTATTCAAATCGTGTAATACAAGGACTTTATATGTTAGTGTAAGAATAAGATCATACAACTCAAACATAAACTTGTACATAATTTTGAATTGTTAAATACTTGACTTTTAATGATTACATATTACTATAAGATTAAAATAAATAAATAATTATTATATGGACCTCATGATTATTTATAATTGATCAAGTATCAAAATACACCATAACTATATGATTGACATATGTATCCTTTTTTTAAACCTAATTAGGGTTTCCCCTTAGGTGTATATATAAAGAAGATTAAGGCTCATAATTAATGTTGGACAACATCATAATCATAAATTAGTAAGCATTAGAATGTGTGAACTCTCATAGGTCACTCCATAACCTTCCTCACTATGCTCCCTAAATGGAAACTCAGTCATATATGCTTAAAGGAAACATGTATGGAATCAACAATGTTTTTACTAGATTCATAGGTTTAATCTCATCTATGTTCATTACTATTCAATATTTTTGTATATGTTAATAATCCAAACTAGGGGTCGATCAACATGTGGGACTAGAGAGATGTTGATTAATCGGTTCCTAATCCAGAATTGATATAAGAAATCAAATAATTTTCAAAAAACGAGTATGAACACTAGTTTGTTTTTTCGTAAAAAAACTTGTATGTTTTCGTAAGCCAAAATTGGTTCGTAATTTGAATACTTAAGTTCTCAGAAACTAGAAGTATTCGAATTTAAATGTTCTCGAATTAAAAGTTCTTGAATTTCAATGGTTCTCGAAATTTAAAATTTCGTAAATCACAAGTTCTCAAAATTCGAAGTTCTCAAATTTTGAAAGCCCTCGGAACTCAAAAGTTCTTGAAATTCTAAAGTTTTTGGAAATTTAAAAGTTTTCAAAAATTAAAAGTTCTTGGGATTAAAAAGTTCTTGGAAATCTAAAAGTTCTCAGATATTAAAAGTTTTCAGAATTCTGTAAGTACTTTGTTCGAGTACTTAGTTAATCTGCGCTAACATGGGGACTGAGAAATAAATAATTTTTTTTGTTAAAACCTAAACTATTATGTTTTTTACAAAGCCTTACCACAGTTTTGTTAAATCACTAAAGTATAATTGTTTCATGAAACCTAAATGTAAACTTGCTTAAACTCAATAACAATTGTTTCACTTCTGCACAAAGATAATGTGTTACATCTTATTATTCGAGTGTTACTAATCATTGTCACTCAATTATGTATATCCTTAACCATTAAATATTCAGATAACATTTTTCCTTAATATATAAATGTTTGACTTTTGCCCAAAGGTGATGTGTTACATCCATGTTTGCAAGCTTAATTGTGCATAATGGTGACAATATCTCACTTTTGTCCAAAGGTGATATGTTACATTCACTATACACATTTCATTTTATAATTAGTTGTTTCTAATACTTAAATGAATGGTTATTAACCAAAGAGAAATCCATTTGTTTAAAGTATAATCTAATCTAGTATATTATTTTAATGTTATAGTATACTTTTAGCACAACTTCAATATTATTATGGTCCTTATATGTAGTGGTGCACAAATCGGTTAACCGGTCCAAACCGGTTAACCGGTGTTCAAGGTTTACCGGTTTTTCCTAAAAACCGGTTCGGTTATTAACCGGTTTTTTTAACCTAAAATCTCTAACCTATGGAACCGAACCGGGTATAAACCGGACCGGTTAACCGGCCAAACCGGTTCAAAAACCGGTTTTTAAACCTTTTTTTTGGTTATCCGTTAATCCGTTTGATCCGTTAGACCGTAAGTCCGTAACCGTATTGAACCATTTTTTTCTATTATACGTATTCAACCTTAAAGTTAAATTAATAAAACCATAATAAAAAACTTAACAAATCAAACCTAAAACTAATAAATAATAATTACTAAACCCTAATAAATCTTAAACTAATCAAACTAATATTAATCTAATAACTAATAAACCTTAAAATAATCAAAACCTTAAGCTCATAATTACCAAACCCTAATAAACCTTAAACTAATCAAACTAATATTAATCTAATAACTAATAAACCTTAAAACCTTAAACTCATAATTACTAAACCCTAATAAACCTTAAACTAATCAAATTAATATTAAACTAATTACTAATAAACCTTAAAACCTTAAACTCATAATTACTAAACCCTAATAAACCTTAAACTAATCAAATTAATATTAAACTAATTACTAACGTTTAGGGGCAAAACGGTCCCCATCTATTTATACTAACGTTTAGGGGCAAAACGGTTCAAAAAAATGTTAAAAACGGCTATAAACGGCTAGTTTTTTTTTTGGTCTATCGGTTAACCAGTTAACCGGTTAATACCCGGTTAACTGGTTTCAACGGCTATATTTTGTCTCCAACGGCTAGTAACGGCTACTTTTTTGAACCCCTAAAATAAATGAAAGATAATTAGTTAATTTACTAGGAATAATCACCTAAAATAATTTAGAAATGTTTAATTTTAAAAGGTTACGTAATATTACGAAAAAATGCGAAAACGACGTGTGAAACCGAACAAACCGAGGACACCCGAACATGCCCGGGCTATAAAAGCCCAAAACCTTCTCTTTCTCCCTTACTGTTGCAGCTCCCACCTTCTCCCTCCTCAAGAAATTCGGCCAACTCTCTCTCTACATTTTCTCAACTTGAAACCATCATATCTCTCTCATTTCTTCACCAAATGCGACGTTCTAGTAGTCAAAACGATCGTGGGAACAAGACGATTTCAAAAGTACAAACGATCCGCTGTGAAATGAGCTGAATCAGTGGCATTTTTAGTGAGAAGATTCGGATTTAAGGATTTTTCTACTATTCCGACGAGGTATGCTTCCAAAACGATTTAAACACTAGAAAATGGTTCGGGAATGCATAAAAAATTACTTAAGGACTATTGGATTCTGTTGGATTGAGCTTTGAATGAACGAAAATGGAGTAGAAATAGGATATTTTAAGAAACTTGCAATTTACAAAGTTCTGGGAATCGGGAGGTTGAAGATAAGAGTAACTCGAAAACACCCCATTCAAACCGAGAAACATTAGTTGGAGTCGAGAACCCTATGAGAGTTTTACATGTAAACTAGAAAACCAATTTGTTTCTATTCATGAACATCTTTGGGAAGCCAAATTCTAGAACCCCACATAATATTTGAGAAAACAAATTGTGTCCAACTCGAGAACACCAATATCAATTCGAGAACCTTTCCTTTGGACATCCCAAATTCGAGAACCCATATAAATGTTGTATGCCCATTCGAGAACCCCAAGGGTGGTCTAGAACACCACCTTTCTCGAGCATATATGCAGAGAACACACAAGTAATTATGTTCGAGAAACCATGGGGGTTTGGTTGCAACGGGTTACGTTGTTCTCACTTATATTACTTAAACTTTGGGTTAAAAACATAGATAAACCTTAAAAAAAGTATTTGAATCATAAAAAATGGTTCAAAACATGTTAAAGGTTTATAACTAAGTTATAGTTAATCAAGATAACAAAAGGTTTACTTATAACATGAATTAGCTAAATTTTTCTATAAAGTTGGTGGGTTTACTTTAACTAAGTATATTTCATATAAATCACAACAACCTAAGAGTTGTTAAGTGGTTATGAGTTTCAAAGAACTAAAGAACTATGATGGAGACAAGAGGGTTCAAGAAATGACTAAGTATGGGTGTGTTGATCTTAGATATTAACTCTCAACACTTAGCAAATTTCACGCTTTGGGTTATCAACCAAGGTTGTTCAAATAGAATAATCTAAGGTAATGATTAACTCAAGAATGAACATGAATAAGATTTTAACAAGAACCATTAAGGGATTTGTTGTTAATCTAGTAAGATTAACTTAAGTTCTAACATGTTTAACTTACATTTTTCATAACGATAACTTATGTTTTACTAAAATGTAATGATTTTTAACATATAAACATAGTTTTATAAAAATCATCATAATTTGTTTTACTTAAACATTTTAAACTAATTTAAAGGATTTTCGAACTTAAATTTTATAACTTAAATAAAATTTTAGAAATGATGATTTGCTAAAAGGTTAAGTCTCTTAAGTTGCAAACCTTATGTAAACAAGGTTAATTCTTTATCAGTTAAGGGTAAGTGTATGATAAATTAGAATAACTTAGAGAAATTCTAGCAACACACTAGAAAGTATATAGGACACTTAGTTGCACACTGAGACCTAAACCCTATATACGTCAACCCTATATACTTATGGTATTCGAATCGTGATAAATCAACTCAGGTGCTGAAGATACTTAGCTTACAACAAATGAGCGCGCATATCTTTCTTGATTGATTAATAAAAACTACAATACAGGTGAGTTGATTGCCCCTTTTCTAAAACATTTTTGTTTTATAAATGCGGGGCTTAGAAGCATGCGTAAATTATTTTTCTTGGATTATATTTTACTTAAGTGCTTTTAAATTTGGTATGTTTGTATGTATAAATTCTATCCTAGATAATGTCTAGGTAAATTTTTATGCATGTTTTTACAAATGCTTATCTACTTATCTAATAAGTGGATGATCATTTTATGTCTAATAAACATTTACAACGAAAATGTTTCAAACGAATTCAACGAAACTATTTCAACAAAACGAGTGGGTGAGTTCAACGAAACAAACAGAACAATTTTCAATGAAACAATTATACGATGTTCAACGAACCACGTGTTCAATGATCAACGAATCAAGTGTACAATTTGATCAACGAATCTAGTATTCAATGTTCAACGAAACAAGCACATTTGCAACGAAACTAGACAAAACAATAAATCATTTTTAGGGTAAAATCTGGGAAATATCAAAGATATCATGTGCCAATGAAACTATACGAAACAAGGGACGAAACTAGACGAAACAAGTACGAAACAAAAATCCTATATTTCAAAAGATGTCCTAGCCAGACTGATTGATTATACGTCATATGTTTGATGATATTTACAGAATCCCCTAACTTCTAAGAACCTTTGATTGATATACTAGTCTACTCGAGTTGACAAAGGCCCAATCATTAGGACTTAGCTTTGCATTTTAATAAACAACTTCCACATTTTCCACATTGTTATGGCGTTGTATGTTTTGACGAAACTAACGGAACTAGTGTTTTGACGGAACTAACGAAACTAGTGTTTTGACGGAACTAACGGAATTAGTGTTTTGACGAAACTAACGAAACTAGCATGGTGATGAACTAACGAAACAAGTGTGATGATGGTTGTAGAGTGAAATACTTAATTATCATTAACAAAAATATTCTATGTGGTTCGGTATGTGGTGGGCTGGCGGCTGGGCTTGACCCTACGCATGCGCTATATATAAGCATACTTGACTGGATAGTATAGGTGGTTGATGGTGAGGTTAAGGTTGTCACTTGGTCATGTTTGTACAAATTCATTTTCATTAATAAAACTATATGAACTCACCAACCTTGTGTTGACTTTGTTTTATACATATTTTCTCAGGTGACGTACATGACTAAGTTAAGATTGCAGGATTGCATACTAGGATGCCAAGATAGTGGACCTAATAACTTTTGGAGAGTACATATTTTTTTGGGAATGATGAATCATGCTAATCTCTTGTACTGTCACTAGATAGTAGACTCATGATTTCATTGGATATGTTTGCTTCGTTAAATTATAAAACATGACTTTTGTAATTTAACTTTGAATCTCCTAGTTTAATTATTACTGTGCTTTAGTTATTCTCAAATGTTTTGTTATTTATACAATGTGATCACTCCGAAATCACACGATATCGCGCCCCAAGAACCTTCCGCCCGATAGGACATTTGATCCAGCCCGCTGGATCAAGGTGTGACAGCCCTGACTTCAAGGAATGACTGGGGTAAAAGAGGTAATCATCTTAATATGATAATGGAGTCCTTTACTTTAAATCTTCAAACTAACACGTGGTGTTTTGACCCTGGTTCTATGTTTCATGTGACCAATTCTACCCGTGTATTCCTCACAATCTGGAAGCTGAAAAGAAATCAAAGAACACATAAGTTTGGGGATGTAAAAGAACTATCTGATGCTTATGTGGGAACCGTAGAATTAATAGTGAAAACGATATTATGTTTTTAAATTTTATGATACCTTATATATTCCTTAAATTTTTAGGAATCTTGTATCAGGACCAAAGTTATACATTGATGTTATTTATGTTTCTCATGATTTAATATTAGTTCTACTTTTCAAGTATTTGGTCCTAGTATTCTGGATGGCGGTTTATGTAACTTAGAACTAGATGATTATTTCTCTAGATCTTTGTTATCATATAATATTAATGAGAACTCAACAAAAACTAAAAAAAACAAGACTTAAAAACTTCATCCACGTTGTGGCATCAACGTTTAGGCCATATTTCACAGGATCTCTTATCTTGACTTGTGAAGGAAGAGGTTTTACCCTCTCTTGATTTCAATGATTTTGAAACATGTATCAAATGTGTTTAAAGGTAAAATACAACCAAGACTAAGAAAGGTGTCACTAGGAGCTCTAATTTATTAGATTTCATTCACACTAACATCAGTGACCCTTATACAACTGTTTCGGGTAAAAACTAACAAGTATAATTTTTAGCAAAACCGAATTTGAAAAGTGGGGTATCGTGTTTTACAATTAATAAAATCAATTATGCGTAACTTGTAACAAAAATATTCCTGAGGATCCCTAGGAATATTTGAGAATATGAAACAGAAAAATAGCCAAACACATGAGATTTAGACGAGGAAAAACCCTTAATCCCTTAGGACTAAACTTTTCTAAAAGTTATTTTCATATGTAAAAATCAAGGAATTCAGTACCGGGATTCTATAATTTTAAAACTCGGGCTAAATTCCTAACGTTTTCTTTTCAACAAAGGATTTCAGGTGCAAGGATCTATATTTTTAGTATCCTTGATCTAAAATTCTCAACTTGTCAAGGGCTTCAGGGGTAGGAATATGTATTCTTAGTATTCCTAACTTGAAGTTCTCATCTTGGGAACATTATACTTAGTACTATGGTACTGAGAGCCTGGAATTTACATTTCTAGGTCACAAGAACAAGAAAATTAGAAGTTTTGGTTTTAGTGAACCAAAACAATAATTTTCTCAATCATAGTCTATAGAACAATTGTGAACAGTTGTGAACATAAACAATCATATACAATTGTGATTTTGGGATGTTAGCTTCAAATATGAACTGCGACTTAGCCCAGACATACTGAAGTGGTGGTAGGCTTGCGGCTGGGCTTGACCCTACGTATGCCCTATATATAAACTAACTTCAGTATGTCAGGGGAAATTCGGCGCGACTATTTGAAATGAGGATCCGGGGCATTCAAGAATTATTGGAACAAAGAACAAGTAAATTAGAACATAGTCAATTGAACAAGGAACACAATGAACAATGTGTGAACAAATCACAGGTGAATCAATCGTATGAGAGTCAATCTTAAAAGAGTCAATCATAGGTTTGAACAATCTTACGTGAACATTGTGTGTGAACATTATTCACAATCCTTTATGTGAGAACATGCTTAGATCTAGTGTAGATCACACATGCTTAGTACATGTCAACATAGGGTAACTTGACAACGTAGTGCATGCATACATGCCGATATTGTTGATCAAGTTAAAACTGCTAACATATGCCAACATAAGTACATGTCAACATAAGTTATTCTTAGTCTAATCATGGTTTAGTTGATTAAGATCACTGGAATCATTATATCTTGAGCATTCTTAATCAATAGTACAAACGTTGTGCCAAATGTTAGAAAGCGCAACATCATGGTATGTCGAAGAAGTGGTGGGCTGGAGGCTGAGTCTTACTCTACGTATGCCCTATACATAAGCTTTCTTCGACATATCTGGAAAGTGTCAGTGTGTAGGTTTGGTGGGGTATTTCATGAAACTTGTACATGAGATCATGACATACAATCATATGAGAAGTATACTCTCACACCACCGCCAACGGCGGAATCTCGGGTAGTGAGACGATATGGAAATCAAGAGTTTAATGGTCAATCATGTTCATATCAATACTAAATAAAATTCCAATATCCCAATATAATACATCAAAAATAATTTTTTTAAAATAACTATTACAACATTTGAAGATTTCAAAAGATTATGGCCTAATCCGCTAGACTATAATAATAAACCTTCATGTGTAATATTCCAAAAGAAATGCAATCAAACCCAGGTTTTGCTTAATGACCTGAAAAGCATGAGAAAAATAGTCAACAATATGTTGGTGAGTCTCACAAGTTTTAAAGACTCGATAAATCATCCTTGGGTTGATCTCCCCATGTGTTATGCTATCAGTAAAACATTTTATATGTTATTCATAAGTATGTTAGGATGCAATCTCAAAAAGTCCACAACCAAGCCTTTGACTGATGGCCCTTGTTTATGATCTCATGATCAACAAACTCATCCCGAGTTCATAGTATGTACGGGTTGGAAATATTCATTCACCGTGATTGACCACGTCATTAGGTGACTGTAGCTAGCAAGACCACCCGATAGGTGAATGGGTTGTCAACAAAAATAGTAATATCCAATATATCCCCTGGCTCAACCTATAACTTAATGGTTATGTCTAAGCATGAATACAAAAGGGACTTACAATAAAATAACAAATCTTATGCAATCTACATGCAACTAACTTATGTTTTAACAATAGCATACAAAGCATAAAGTCAAAAATAGTTTAAGTATCACGCTTTTCACCCAAAATATAAAATAGTATAAAAGGGGTTGTGAAACTCACTGTCGAGTTGTGATGATTGAAAAATGAAATTTTGAGGTGTGGTAGGGCTTCACTACACAATCCCTACAATGTTTCAAAGTTCCATATCAAAAACCATGTTCTTTGGAATCACTAGTTATCCCTTTTTTTGTATCACATGTTTATGTTCCTAAACACTTTTATTATGTTAAAAGACATTTGTAAGTTGATATAAGTGTTTCTTTACTTGTTATGGCTTGATATTACAGGTAAAATCTACTAAGCTTAAATCACCAAATCGCCCGTGGATTTGGGGCTAAGAATGTTAAAACATTCCTTGGCCTAGACTTGGTCTTAAAAGATCAACTCCTCATATTTTATTTACTAAAACTGGTATATTTGTTATTGTTTAGCTTTTACAAGATTTGTCACTTTAACGTCTTAAAGTTTCTTTGAATATGACTTATTCATACATATTTTATTATGAGCCCAAACCTTTGTGCATTCCCCCCTTCTGACTCTTATTCTTAAATCGTTAAGTTAAACTATCCCTTTTAAAATTTTTTACCAGTCGTATCAGTTTTTATTATTTTGAAATGGGTGGGATTTCCATGATGATGAGACTTTTGTTAACATAACATTACAAGCCTCTTTAAGACTTGTATAACTTCAGAACTTATATGCGCCCCCTTTTTTGCATGAGTATATATATATATATATATATATATATATATATATATATATATATATATATATATATATATATATATATTTTGCATGTAAATGTGTATGTATAGCTTGCGTTTCACATGTGCATGGCGGCTGCAATATGAAGGCAAGGTATATTATTATCTCAGCACCTTAGTTAAATTCTAACCATTTACATTTTCATTTTCTAACTGCTTTTATGCATATCATAAGCCAATTCACTCACCATGTTTACACTTAGCTGTTAGCATTAATATTTCCATCAAATTAGTTTCTTGAAAACATCTGTTGACGTGGTTATCAGCATGTGTGTGTGACCGTTTATATATATATGCATATATATATATATATATATATATATATATGTAGGTATGTTTGATCTGATCGGTTTTTACCCTGGTATCTTAAACCCGTAATGCACCTCTTGTTTTTTCCTTTCATGACGTTGTTAAATATGTTAGGTTTTAGATAATATTTTTGCAGGTTTCCCAGTTTATTTTTGAATCCGATCGTGAATATATGTATATATATACTTGTATATTCACGTCCATGGTTTGCCTTTTTTTACCATGTTTGATTTTTTTGAGGATGTTTCTTTTTAACATATTCTTATGCATGGTTGTTCTTTCTCGAATGTAATGGTTTAAGGAGGTTGATTCATACCTTAACAAGCAAGGAATTTATAGAAAAGATTAGTCGATCTGATTCACTTGTCGAGAGGAAAGGCTGTGGCCGAAAGCTTTTGGTCTTGCTGCTGTTTTCACCTTAAGTCCTTGCTCCTTTGCTGATATGATTTGGAGTTTTGGAAGAATGGGAGGTTTGATCGGGTGAGGAAAGATGCGTAGATGTGTTGGTGTGAGTTGGTTGCAGGAAAGGAGAGCCATATTTATAGGGGTCTTTGAGGGTTTCTTATTGGTGCATTTGTTTTTGTTAAGGACTGATTTGCAATTTAAAATTGTAGGTTATGATGATCCTTTTCCACTAGAAGTATGTATCTTAGGTTAGGTTCTTAAGGATAGTACATTATTCTTCCTTGAAAATCCCCCTTTATCCTTAGATGTTGCTGTTTTTGCAGTGAAAAGGAGCTGTCCATGAGATAAGTTTTGACTGCAGGTGGGTATTGCAGCAAGAGAAGGAAGCGTTGGATGGCCTCATGATCTCATAAGATTTCTTGGCTGCAAATTAGATTTTATGTTGTCCTATAAATCTTTACCCCTTTGATTTTGAAATGACTACTCCTTATTTAATTTCTTTGGTTCTATTCTTATTTTATTAGTAAAGATCTAATTAGAAAGGTTTGTGATTTAGTTGGATATTATTTGGAATAGAAGTGTTAGCTTTGTTAAACTTTTTATTTTTAGAGGGAGTATCTGGTTGGTGCTGGACTTGGGTCGACCATATGGAGGAAATGAGCACAACCATGCAACCATTCTTTTATACATACCATCACATTACACATGCAGTTTTATGGATGTACGTAGGTTTTTCACCCACATA
The DNA here is from genome assembly GCA_009363875.1 of Mikania micrantha. Classification (NCBI taxonomy): domain Eukaryota; kingdom Viridiplantae; phylum Streptophyta; class Magnoliopsida; order Asterales; family Asteraceae; genus Mikania; species Mikania micrantha. The sequence goes on from SZYD01002631.1 coordinate 44,544, forward strand.
TATACCATATAAATATATATCTATATATGTATCTATATTGGTGTTTGTTCACTTTAGATAATTAGGTGATTTCATGCATTTTAATTTATCTTCTATGCATATTGTTTAGTGTTGGTGCTTTTATAAGTCATAAGTTTTAAATTGACCGAGACCCAATATTATGAGGTATGCTTCATATGTTATAGATGTAGGACCTCAGAAACGCCTATGTTCCTTGCGGATTCTGCTCGGCAGGCCCTCGAATAGTGCGGAATCCTATTCTGGAGTTTTCCAATCGAAATCTATAAGCCCCGTGGTAATCCGATGATTGGGAATCAATGTTTTGATCGGAACCGAACACCATATGTCTGAGAACGAACTTGGAAGGAAAGGGGCGGCTCGAAAACCTAGGGAATTGACAGAGAATGAGTAGAGATCTGAAATATTATGTTTTTGCAGGTATTTATAGGTAGCAGATCACAAAAATGAGTCACACGAACCACCCATTCATACAAATCACGATCCACGAATGAGCCAGTCACATGAATGAATGTACGAATGAATCAGAATCCTGATTACTTTGCTTAACTGGACATTTGTAAAGCGTTCATTCGTGCAAATGAACTCATATTTAGGTTCATTCGTACGAATGGTCATATTTGATATCAAAAGTCAAAGTCAAACACGATAAACACAAATAAACAATGCAAAATACGTGATTTCATTGATAACTAAAGCTTTACAAGTAACCACAGATTATTACATATGAACTAGGGACAAACGGTGCATCTACAAACTCCCCCTTGGACCTAGTTCTATACTTTAACGGCTTCAGTCATCAAAAATTTGACTGAAAGAGCTTTCCAGTCTGCACCAGCATATACATCAAATGCAAAGCAGAGTCTGATGACTCTCATATACTGCAAAGCTTGCTCCCTATCAGCGATGTCAAAAAGAATCTGACACCTATAGAGGGCCTTAACAGCTTCCTCTATCAGGTTTGTCAGCCACATCGGATCAAATACTCTGATCAAGTCCCACTTACCTTCCTTGCACAAAACTATCACTGCCTCTAAAGTTCTGCCGTCATAATACCACCATTGGAAGCTACTAGCAAAGCCTTGAGGCATCTTCCTGAGAGGAATAGTTTTCAAGACTTTGGGAGGTAGCCACCTCATGATAACTTTGTACTTTCTGGTTTGAGAATCAATCTCCGGCAAGTAGAATCTTTCAGGTTGTTGAGGCAGGAAGTTTACCCATCTCTTTCTGTATTCGATCTTCATTTGCCTAGCAAACCAAGATGACATACCAGAATCTTCACAATACAACATGTTCAGACGTGCGAGCTGATTAAATTCAAATCCTGGCAACGTCTTGAAGTCATGCGGGAATTTGAAATATTGAATTCCCATTTCTCTTTTCACTCCATAACATCCCAAGTCCTTGAAGTACGGCCAACTCAGAATGCAACCTCCAGATTTGTATCCTTTGGTTTTGGAGACTTTAGTGTATTGAGCTGGAGTAGGAGGGATGCTATCCTTCTTAAGGGTCTGCCAGTAAGCAGTCCATTCTTTCTTTCTTTTCTGGATATCTTTTGCAGAAGCCTCATTGTCTCCTTCCTTCTCGCCAATCTTAAGTTTGAGTTCTTCTTCTGAATGTTGACGGAATAGATCAGTAAAAGTAGGAAGCTCTTCTTCTGCAAAAGTGTAATTTATAGCTTCTTCATCATCCAGGTCTTCTAAGATGACCTCATCAACATCATCATATGATTCAGGAATCGATAGATCTAATGCAGGAACTGAGGAGTCATCAACAATAACCTCGTCAGGATTTAACTTGAAAAGCTCAGCTATCTGCTCCTTTGTAAGAAAATGAATGATCTTTCCATCTTCCTTGTCATAGCTCACCGAGTGCTGTATAATGCCCTGAGCGTCAAGAATCATAGTCAAAGTATCGTCAAGACGACGTCTCAGCGGCACAACTTGTACTTCCTCTGTAGCTTTTCCTTTTTCATCTGGTTTGGTGGATGAGTCAGGAGCTTTGTAATGTTTCTTCTTGGTTCGGATCTCGCCAGTAGAGGACTGCCCTGAAGAACTAGATGAACTAGAAGCGGCATCCCCAGCTCCGTCATTGTCATCCTTGTCATCGTCGTCGTCAGCGCTATCATAATCCACCATTTCCTCATGAGATTCATCTTCTTCATCTTCTTTATCTGAATCATCGGAAACAGGATTGGAGGCCTCAATCCTTGGAGTAGCCTCTCTTAGGCTCTCAACTGCCTCGGATAAACGCTCATTATCAGTCTCCATAGCGAGTATCCTCTCATTGTATCCATAAACCGTCAGGGCAAGCTGGTTGTGCTCATCCGCTGACTTAAGCAAACGATCCTCAAGATCAGCATTGCGGGCTCTCAAATCTTCCCTCTGATCAGCAGCCTGCAAAAGTAGAGCATCCTGCTCATTGACTCTTGGTTTCAGCTGGGCTATTGCTTGATCCTGCTCATGGTTCCTCTCCATCAATCTAAGAACCAAACTGTTCAGTGTGCTAAGCTATTCAACAACTGAAACAGTTGGTATGTAAGGATCTTTACGTGTAGTGAAGGGACCAAAGGAAGCAACTGTGAATATGGCAGCAGGAGTAAAGGAAGTCTGTGCAAAAGTGGCAATCTAGCGTGGAGGTATCGTCCCATACCTAGACAGTGAAGAAACCCACACTATTGCAGCAGATATAGCAATGGAGGCTGCCACAAATACATATTTTGTCCTCCTTTGGAATACAAATCTAGCCCTCCTCCTCTTGGCGGCTGGTGATGAAGATGTTTGTATAGCAGTAGCGGTGGAGGTACGATGAGGTGGAAGAATATCAAATTCTGGAATGAAAGAGGGATCCTCAATCTCCTAAGCACTTAAGTCTTGTTCCCTCGGCCTCTTCCTCATCCATACAACCTGAGATCTGAGGCTAGTAGTGACACACGCAGTCTTAGGTTTAGTATCTTCCTAGTCTGTATCATCAGAGGCTGATCATCTCCTCCATCAATGTTTTCCATGTCAGAGTCATGGGCATTCTCCCCCTCATCAGCATATGTAGTAGCACCGATCTCCAAAGAGGTAGATACAATAGCTACAGTAGCAGTAGTGGTTACACCAGCATCAACAGCATCACCAACATAACCAACCTTACCAACCTTACCAGCATCTCCACCAACACCAAAATCATCATTACCAGCACCACCATTACCATATTCACCCACATCTCATTTATCACCATCATCATCACTGTCAACCTGAGGAACAATCATGCCCTCAACATCAGAATAAGAATCGTTGTGTCTGTATCTCCTCTTGGCAGGTGCCACATACTTTTGGTTGATGAGATGTTCGAAGAGACGACGATCTATAGTCCTAGCATCCTTTTGCTTGTAAGTCTTGACACGGTTGAACATATTATCAATCATATGCTGCAACCGGATGATGTCTGCATTTATTTTGGGAAGATCAGGCAACTGTGCATCAAAAATCATCTGGAGGAATCTGGGATACATAAGATACTTCATGTCTCTGCTAATATTCTCCTTCATGTGCGTGAAGACCATTTCAGAAAAGTTGAAGGGAATGTTAAGGATCAAAGCAACAAAAGCAAACCATAGTGTCTCTCTCAATTCATCAAAACCTCCCCGTATTGATCCTAGGTAGTGCAGAAGAATATGGCACAAATACTTGAACTGTGGACTAAGGTAAGCCTTGTTCAGCACTCCAATAGTAAAATCCCCTTCATACTTGCACCGCAAGAAGAAACCTCTTACAAGGTGCTTGTCCAAAAGAACAGGGTGATCAGGCATATCCTGAAACCCACAAATCCTCCTTATGTGCTCTGTAGAGACAACCACATCTCATCCTCCAACAACTCCCCTAATAACTGTAGGTTCCACAGTGCAGTCAATATCAGCTGACTCACGGAATGACTTCTGGTGTGAAAGATACAGAACATGTATCGTAGAGATAGCTGTGAAAATCCCAGAGCGTCTGAGGAATGTAATGATCCTTGTAAAGTGAGCAGCATTCGACAAGGAAAAATCTAGAAAGGCACAGATGTTCTTTGGAAATGCTCTAAGCTCAGCCATTCTGCAATCAATAAAATAAACGGCTTAGTTTAGATTGTCAGAAATGAAAATAGTTGAAAACTTAAATAAAATTCTTCATTCGTTCGAATGAACTACAATGTAGGCTTATTAAACATGAATGAGGGGTCAGACGAATCAAACTGGCACACGAATGAGAATTACACACAAATGAGCAACAAGCACAAACTCAGTCGTATGACATTCTTCATTCGTTAGTAAGTACGAACGAATTAACTCCTTCGTGAGACTAGTCACACGAATGAATGTTCATTCGTCTGACCGAAGGTTCAAGAACCCTAACTCTCAAAAATCTGAGATTAATGCACAAAAATGGCAATAAAGTCCTCAGACAACACCGATTCATCGATATGAACAGGTTTTAGATTGATTTGACTAGACTTTAAAGGTTTATTGGATTGAAAACCGTTCGAAACCTAAAACCCCACTAAAACGATTGAGTTTTGCCCCAAATCGATTCACAGTGGATGAATCTTCATCCAAACAGTACCTAAAAAAATGAAAAAATGTTTTCTGGTCTGAATAGCTCAACAGCACGGCTAAAAATGAAAAGATGGTCAAAAACTCTCGAATGGACGAATGGAGTCACAAACACAGTTAACAAATTGAAATGGGGGCGAATGAGTCTTCGGATGAATCAGAAGACTTAAATATAAGTCTCATTGGTGCCGGAGTCTCATTCGTGTGTATAAATCATTCGCCAGAGAAGTTCATGCGAATCAGCAATTCGTTCGTGTAAACCATTCGTTCAAGTGATTTGTTCGTCTATGATGTTCAAGCAAATTAACCATTTGTATGAGTGATTCATTCGTGTGAATAAGCACAGCCAAGATGATTCATTCGTGCGAATGGATTCACAACCTTAATTCCTTTTGACCATTTGTCAAAAATAAGGAATCAAACACCACGTTTTGTCTGGATTAATGATAAACTGAGACAAGATTGAAAATCTGAACAAATAAATGATCATTTTAAAAACAAAAGTGAAAATCTTTTTGTATTTTTTTGATTAGAAGAAACTGTACAACTAAACTATAACAAGCAAAGCACACATTTTTTTGTGAGTAATCTTTCAGGAAAAGAGCATATATACCAGAACATATCAAATTAGCATCCTTGAGTGTTATACTTATGACACATTTGGTTTATGATACAATTAATGATATACTTGTCCATTCTAAACTTGACCAAACTTCATTTCTTTGACAAATCAGTGAACATCCATATCTTCTGACTGAGTTACCCGTTCTAATCAACTAACAAAGGTCAAAACCAGTTTATAACTCATCTCTGCATTCTTAATACCTAAGATCATAAATTCCACAAGGTTCCAAGTTATTTTATTTTTGCATTTTTCTTTTAACAACATTCTCAATTTCAATGCGTTCTCATGGACAGCTTCAGGTAGGTCTTTACAAAGCAATATGGCATTTTTTAGAACTATATAGACTAAGATTTTTAGCTCTATCCAAATCGATGGCTTCACCTAGGCTGCAACGCAGTATTTGGCACATATATGGAATCGAACTTATTTTTATTTTTGTATTTTTCTTGCTTATCCTATCTGAATGGACGTCTTCAGCTAGGCCGTGACCCAGCAATATGGCACGTGTACAAAGTCGGACTTACTTTTATTTTATGTGATTGAGACATTCTTATCCGAATGGACGGCTTCAGCTAGGCTATGACCCATCAATGTGGCACGTGTACGGACTTGAACTCATGAATCTTTGGAAACGTCATAAGATCCTATGATACCAAGTGTAAGGCTGATTTGAGTTATAATTTATTAATCCCTTTGGTTAATCTTGCAGAGTAGATCCCCCAAATCAGACATTATGAACAAATACCAATTGTCTAGAAACTTGTAACGCAGGCCTATGAGTACATCATACCATAATACCTATGTGTTTTCAATTTATACACTCAATTTTGCTTCAAAGAATATGACTGATTAACACATCAGTTTCCAACTTAGACTTTTTCATTTTTCACAATTTTTTTAAATGTTTTTGGTTTTTCAATGGAATACATTTTTTTAAAGATAATTTTTTTAAATAAGTAAAAGAAATGTAAAGAAAATTCTATACATATAGGACAAACTAAAAGTAAAGAAAATTATCATTTGTTTAAGTCAGATGAAGGAATGACTTCAGTTTTCTGAAACACAACATTGGTCGATAACAGATATAGAAATCTGGGTTTATCAAAAGCTTTAGTGTAGAGATCGTCTTTCTGTTGATCGGTGTGAATCTTAACAACATCGATTAATTTCTTTTCGAAACAATCACGTATCAAGTGATATTTAATGTTGATGTGTTTTCTTTTTGAGTGTTGGACAGAATTTTTAGTGACAACAATGGCAACAGTGTTATCAACAAAGATAGGAGTGTTAGAAAGATTTAACCCATAGTCTCTGAGCTGCTGCTGAAGCCAGATGATTTGAGAGCAACAACTTGCAGCAGCAATGTACTCAGCTTCACACGTGGAAGGAGACACTGATGTATGCGTCTTGCACTGCCAGGTAACTAAGCATTTTCCAAAGAATTGACACCCCGTAGATGTTGATTTGAAATCTTGCTTGCATCCACCATAGGCCGAGTCACTTTAAGAAGTCAGTTCAAAATTATCATCATTAGGATACCATAAGCCTAGATCCGGGGTACCCTTTAGATAACGCAAAATTCTTTTCACAACAATGAGATAAGAAAATTTTGCCTTTGATTGATAGTGTGCACATAAAAAAGTAGCGAACATGATATCTGGCCGAGAAGCGGTGAGATACATAAGTGATCCGATCATTCCCCGATACATAGTCGCTTCAATTAACTCCCCCTTTTCATCTGGAGTAATCTCGTGATTAACAACAAGTGGGGTACTAGCAGGTTTTACATCTAACATATTGAACCGGCTCATATGATCACAAACATACTTGGTCTGATGAATAAAGATCCCTGCCGCAGACTGATCCACATGCAATCCAAGGAAAAATTTCATTTCTCCCATGAAGCTCATATCAAACTTGTCCTTCATAATTTTCTTAAAATCTTTGCACAGAACATTATTTGTGGATTCAAATATGATATCATCCACATATACTTGCACCAAGAGTAAATCCCCATCCTTCTCTTGAAAGAACAACGGGCAGTCAATGACACCTCTTATGAACCCGTTGTTCAGAAGGTGAGTAGAAAGTGTCTCGTACCATGCTTGTGAAGCTTGGTGCAATCCATACAAAGCCTTGTCTATTTTGTAGACTTAGTCACAATGTACTGGATCTTCAAACCCAGGAGGTTGATTGACATACACAACTTCATTTATCACTCCATGAAGGAATGCACTCTTAACATCCATCTAATAAACTTAGAACTTCTTGTAGGATGCATAAGCCAGAAAAATTCGGATTGATTCAAGACGAGAAACCGGTGCAAACACTTCATTGTAGTCAATCATTTCAATCTGTCTAAAACCTTGCACCACCAGACGTGCTTTGTTTCCGACTAAAGTACAGTGATTATCACGTTTGCAGTGAAGAGCCCATCTAGTGCTAATAACTTTAGCACCCTTAGGTCTATCAACAAGCTGCCAAACTCCAAGCTTCTTAAACTGCAGTAACTCTTCCTGCATAGCATCTACCCATGATTGTTCTTTCAAGGCTTCAGTAATGGTTCTGGGTTCAACTTGGTAGATAAAACATTAATGGGCACAAAAGTTTACATCTGCCAAGTCAAGTATGTCAGCAAGACCACCTAAAGATAACTGATTTCTAGTCTTCACCCCATCATTCAGATCTCCAATTATATTCCTCTGATGATGTATGTTGTTAACTCTACTCACTGGATGAGCAAGAACAACAACTTCTGAATCAAGATTATTAAGATTGAGATCCTTAGGAGCAGGTACAATGTTTTCAACATCTGGTTATGGAACATCAGGTTGTCATCTGAGTCTGAACTGTCATCATGAGTCTGCATATGAACTGGGACAGATGAAGGTTGCACTGGTTCAACAGGTGCATTTTGTGCATCATACATCATTTGAACAACAACATTTTCATCAGAATACATGGGAGGCATATTGAATGAGTCAAAGAGGTCTAAATAATTGAACATCCAGTCTGGACCCTTTCCAGGTCGTGGCATAGTGTATCTCTGAACATCCACATGGTACCACTCCTCTACATTGCGAGTTGATCTGTTGTGTACTCTTTTATTAGGAATGCTATACCCAAGAAAATAGCCTTCTTCCACCTTCTCATTTAACTTTCCTTCCTCATGTTTCTTAAGCATTGTGCATGGAGCACCAAAGGATTCAAGATACTTAAGATTTGGTTTTCTATTATGGAGCAATTCAAAGCAAGTCTTCCCATGTCTCTTGACAATCAACATACGGTTCAAAGTATAACAAGCATTCGCCACTACTTCATTCCAAAATTGAACCGGAAGGGATGAATCAGCAAGCATAGTCCGAGCAACCTCAATTAATGTTCACTTCTTGCACTCAGCAACACCATTCATTTGAGGGACATATGGAGAACTAAATTGTTGGACAATTCCACGTTCATTGCAGAAGGTCTCCATGTTATGATTCTTAAATTTCGTCCCGTTATCTGTTCTGAGTATCCTAACCTTGAGCTTATAAAGTGATTCAAACTTGCTAACAAGAACCTGAATACACTTGAACGCTTCAGACCTTTCCTTCATAAAGAACACCCAAGAGTATCCGAAGTACTCATCAGTGATGACTAAGAAATATTGATCTCCAACGATGCTCTTGTGGTTGAACGGACCGAACAGATCCATATGGAGAAGCTCAGGTGGAACAGTAATTGAGTGATATTTTTTGAGCTTATGACAATGTTTGGTTTGCTTTCCCTTCTTGCATGAGATGCAGACATTAGACATTTTGAAAATCTTTAAACTCACTCCTTTAACCAAATTGTTGTGAACCAAATGATTCATTTTGCGCAGGCTCAAATGACCCATCTTCCTATGCCAAAGAATTGAATTTTTTCTGTTGCCTTAGACATAAAACATGAAGTTGTAGAAGATGTAGGTGAAGCTGTGGCCATGTTGAGAACATACAAATCCTTCATTCAAGGAGCTGAAATAAAAATCCAGTCTTCAGGAATGGTGATACCTTGCTTAAGAATGTAGCAGCTAGAATCATCAAAAAGAACTTTGTTCTTCTTGTCACAGATTTGTGACACGGAGAGAAGATTGTTCTCCAGCTGCTTCACATACCTTACTTTGTCAAAAGAAACGTGATCATTTGAAAGAATTCGTTCTTCTGTAATAAAACCACCTTTGTCATCAGCAAAAGCTACATATCCTCCTCTAATTGAATTGACATTCGTAATAAGAGATATGTCTCCAGTCATGTGCCTTGATGCCCCACTATCAACAATCCAAGTGTTGTTAAGAGTAGCATTTGAGGCAACCTACACATTCATAAATCATTAGTTGAAATTGGGAACCCAAGCCTTTACAGTCATGGGTTTACCCATTAAGTCTAGGATTTTCATTTCAATCCATTGTCCATCTGAAGTCATTTGATCAGGAAGGTTTGAAGAATTTTCAACACTTGAAGCTGAAGTCTCAGAGGACTTAGCCTTCTAGATGTTGTTTTTAATGAAAGAGTTTTTCAAATAGACAGAAGATGGCTTGGATTGTTTGACAGGAACAATCTTGGGTATATTTTTATCAACCATTATGTGACAACCGGCATTCGAGCAACCATGAGTTGGAAGTCCAAGGGTGTACACAATCACAGTGTAAGACATAGTGTTATGAGAGCAAAGATAACCATAATAAACGACAATAATATACACGAGTTTTCCTAAAACAGTTAGGAAAATCCACTTAATCACATGAACACAAATCAGAAGAAAAGAAAACAATTTGTGAGGGAAAACAATGAACAAAACCTCAATGGATAACATTTGGAGTATCGATTCAACGAGATGTCGACATGGGTGACGATCTATGTGGATATGTCGTTAGATTTGGATACCCTAAATGAAATCTTTACAGTATCGAAAAATGCTAGCAGTTAAATACAACGCGGCGTTTGTAGGGGTGACGATTCATACAGATGTCAACCTGATTCTTTAACGTTGACGTAAAATAATAACAATTTTAAATAAAATCTCACCAAAACAATTTAATAAACAATCAAAATTTTAAAACACACGACCGTTCGTACGAATGGGCTCTCATTCGTACGAACCGGTCTAATTCGTAAAGCTTTATAGCCACAGTTCGGTCGTACGAATGGGAGCCATTCGTACGAATGGTTGATTCGTATGACAACACAGCTATAAAAGCAACACTTACGTTTTTCAAACCCATTTTTCACCCAACTCTCCGAAACGAACCCCTCTTTCGCCCCTCTCGGTTTTCGGCCATTTCCACACGAAAATCGTACCATTCCACCGTCCAAATCGTGTGTATTTCATCCCCAGCACCTCCATATCAAGATTTGAACACTTTTCATCTCATTTCGGTCAAATACGAGCTCGACAGTAAGTATTAGCACCGATCCTTAGCACCAAAACACTCCAAAACGTTTTACCATGAGTTTCGACCATAAAAACACCAAAAACAACCACCAATTTCAAAAATGGCGTTCTTGGTAAACATGTTGGCAAATGAGCCGTACGAAGGGCTCATTCGTGCGAAAGAGAAGACTCGACATGGGTGATGATCTATGTGAATATGTCGTTAGATTTGGATACCCTAAATGAAATCCTTAAAGTATCGAACAATGTTAGCAGTCAAATACAACGCAGCGTTTGTATGGGTGACGATTAATACAGGTGTCAGCGTGAGTCTTTAATGTTGACATAAAATAATAACAATTTTAAATAAAATCTCACCATAAAAATTTAATAAAGAATCATAATTTAAAAACACACGACCGTTCGTACGAGTGGGCTCTCATTCGTACGAACATGTCTAATTTGTGAAGCTTTATAGCCGCAGTTGATTCGCACGAATGGGACCCATTCGTACGACGGCTGATTCGTGTGACAGTACAGCTATAAAAGCAACATTTACATTTTTCAAACCCATTTTTCACCCAACTCTCCCAAACGAACCCCTCTTTCCCCCCTCTCGATTTTCGGCCATTTCCACATGAAATCGGACCATTCCACCATCCAAATCGTGTGTATTTCAACCCCCACACCTCCATTTGAAGATTTCAACACTTTTCATCTCATTTCGGTCAAATACGAGCTCCACAGTAAGTATTAGCACCGATCCTTAGCACCAAAACACTCCAAAACGTTTTACCATCAATTTTGACCATAGAAACACCAAAAAACAACCACCGATTTCAAAAATGGTGTTAATGGTAAACTTGCAGGCGAATGAGAAGCCTCGTTCGTGAAGAAGAGTCACGCGAATGAGCTGTTAAACGAACGAGCTACGTCACGTACGACATCGGTTCATTCGTGTGGAACAATACGAATGAATACCCGTTCGCGCGAATGGATAACGAGAAGGAGGGTATCCATTCCCATCACTTCATTCGTGTGAATGAGGACCATTCGCACGTACCACTAGTTCGCACGAGAACAACCCAAAATGACTAAGTGTTGAAAGTTCTATCTTGCACAGTTTGTATCGATAGAACCGAGCCTTAGACCCGATCTTAAATTTGATCAAACTAAAACCAATGAAAACACATTTTCCAAAATCACATCAAGAAACAGAGCACACAATCACCTAACACCTAGCTAACTAATATTTAACACAGGATTCAAACCGAGGGAACATACCGAGTCAGTGCATCAACGACCCCAGACCACAGGTGAAATCACAGATAACATGAAACTTCTTATTCGGGTGCTCAACGAATAAGGGTAATTTTCAATTAATTTCAATAAAAGGATCAACTCTCAACCTCTTATACGAATGTTATACGTATAAGAGTCATTTCAATTACTTTTACTGAGCGTTCATCGCTCCATACAACGTTTTCAACAAACAACAACAAAACAGTTTCGAGGGTTCAAAACACAAATCATTGAGGAAATGTCCGTTGACCACAACAGTTCAAGGCTTTGTGCACAACCTAGAGGTGAATGGACACAATCCGGGGAATTATGTAGTGCACAATCGAATACCATCATTTTCATGGGAATCCCCCATCAAACAATAACATATTTTCATGGTATCTGTCTAGAGTAATTCACTAGGACATGCGTCCACACAACCACACATCGGGAATTTGCTGAGGAATTCTCGAACAACACACATCAGAGTTATTTACCATTAATTGACGTGGGTCAATCGACGGTAACGTAGATGGTACCATAGGTTTAACAAACCTCAAGCGCTGAGGCAGGTACGTTACACGCATACACACAACAACAACTCAGAGTAGTTCTAGGGAATCTAATAACACAATCATATCAGTTAGGGTTGGTAAATGATCACAAGGGTGATGTTACAGACAAACCACACAACAAAAACAAGGGTTTTCAAATCAAATAAACGTTCAAGACCTAGTCTTGAACGAGTATTAAACGAGTACACAGTAAAGAATGTTTTACTAGAAGAAATAAGCGTCACTTGTGTGACTTTCAAAACCAACAAAACTTGTCTACTATATCAGGAGACAGAGCATACGCTTCTTTCTCACAATTTCATTTTACAATCATCTGTCGTTTCGAGTAGATTGGAGATATACAACTGAAAAGGTCCGATTTTTGTTAAGGACACCCTCATGGACCATTGAAGGGGTGTTGGGCTGGCGGATGGGCTTGTGGTAAGCTTGACCCTACGCATGCCCTATACATAAACTACCTTTAGTGATTTGGGATGGTGTCAGTAATGATGGTCATACCGACACACTTGTGTCGTTCATTCGTGTTTTCAACACCATTCACACATCATATTTCAAATCGATGTGAATTGAAAGACTTTCACCAATCCTTTTAAAAAACCTATCATTTTCAAAACTAATGTGACTCACCAACCTAGTGTTGACAGATTTTACATGTTCTCACGTGAAGAACATGTGAAAGCAGGATGACTTTACAGAGAGAAAGATAGGACCCTTAGAGGAACCTACAACTCCTGCTTGGAATCTCTCCGGCCATGTCGAATACAAGATTTAAGACTTGCATCTGTGCAAGCAACCTTTGTGGGACATCTGGTCCTCATTCTAGATGTCCAAGTCAAGTTGTAATAGGATTAAATTATGAAACAGTTGTAATTTAATTTTATTCATTTAATGCATTTAGTGTTTCTCGTATTATCATGTGCAATGTAACAATCTGATCACTCCGGTTACAATCACGCCTCTGGACTATTCCGCCCGACGCGTCCCCAATCCGGCCCACCGGCCCGGGGTGTGACAGATTGGTATAAGAGCCATGCTTATTGAAAATTAGGTCATTTACTTAAACGGCTTGGCCTAGACTATAACCTAGGGACCTCATGTAGAGAAATCAAGATAGGAACAATTGCATATATTACTTGTGTTTAATCACAGGTACTAATCCTTTCCACTTCGAGGGTAATCAGAATGCCTCCAAAGGAACAACCACACGCCAACCTAGACACCACCGCTCTAGCTACTCTCATCGCGGAGCAACTCATCGCTTCCATTCCCAACATTGTGGATCAAATCAATCGCGGATCTCGATACCTAGCAGACACCTCTATCGTGCCGAAGACTGAAGCCCAATTCGCTACAAGGGAATCAACGGGCGAATCCAGCTGCCCTCTCCCCAAGAGATGAATAACTGACAACCCTGACCAAGCGGGTCCTAGCCACAAAGGCAAACCTCACAAATCCTATGCGAGAGCATTTCCCCTTTGCGCCAAATGTCAGTATCTCCACCTTAACGACATAGGGTGAACGCTATGCTCTAATTGTGGGAAGCCGGGTCATTGGACTCAACACTGCAACTCAACAGTGGACCCAGTTCGCAAGCGCTAAGATGGAACCTTTCTTAAGTGTACCCGCTGCAAACATCAACATGTCGTGAGGCAAATGTGTAAACAATGTACGACATGCGGGATGATGGGCCATGAATGCCAGAACTATCGTACTCCAACTACTCAACGTCCAGGCAGTGTGACCACAACCCACCTTCCACCAAGCAACGTCAAGCGCTGTTACACGTGTGGTGAGCCGGTTCACGTAGCTAAGAAGTGTCCCAAGAGAGTGTGAATCACCACAGATGACTACAGCAAGTCGTTGACCGCGCCCACGAGACATCGCCAACTATGGGTGTCGTTCGGGTTTCTTAATCGGGCTTCAGGTTCCTCGGGTTGGGTTGTTCGGGTTTTTTGACATTGAAAATATACCCGATTACGAAACCATTCAAATAATTTGTATTCAGTATTCGGGTTTTAGTAATCGGGTTCTTCGAGTTGGTATTAATCGGTATTCGGGTTATACTATATTCACTTAACGGTCAACCTAAACTTAACACTAAAAACACTTGAAATGTTTTACAATATACACATACACATAATATAAAATAAATATTTGTCTTATGTAAATGTATACACATATAAGATATACATAATGAATGCATATATATATATAAGTTGAAAGATGAATACCGAGATAGCTTACGGATAATGCAAATATATACATATGGAAGAATGCATACATACATACATGTACGCATAACATATGAAGTTTTAACTTGAAAAATGTTATTATAAGTGATTCAAAATAGTGAATGCATATATACATGCATATAACACATTGATTAGGCGATGATATGCATAACCGGGTTATTCGGGTTACCAAAACTTTGAGAAAATTAACCATTTACCAAACCATTTAAAAACTTTTGGTTCGGGTTTATCACTAGATTGGGTTCGGTAGATCGGGTTAACACTTATTCGGGTTCGGGTTGATTTTAATCGGGTTTGGTATTGGGGTTCGGTTAAAAATGACACCCCTACAGCCAACGCAGCACCGACACAGGTACCTTCTTCTAGGAGGTGGGTGTTTGGGTTTGACCTCCTTAACAACTGACTGATTTGTTTTTCTATATGGTGCAAAATGCGGTCTAACTAACTTAGGACAAGATCTAGCAAAGTGTCCTAATGCACCACATTTAAAACAAGCTCGTTTCACTTTAGAAAAGAACTGTTTAGTTTTATTCTTAAACTGTTTGTTTGGAACTTTTGAAACACGGTTTCTATGAAAATCAGTTGATTTTGTCTTATCATGTTTGAAACCCAAACCCTTTGTCCCAAACAAGATTGTCAGTCTTGTTTGACCCACTTACTTCACCCTCTTGTGAAGCCTTCAGAAAGCCTATTGCTTTGGAGAATTTTGAAGACATATTTGTCTTAGATGGGATTGGGTCAGCCCTTTTGACACCGGATGTCTGATTCTTAACAATGGACACATGAGGTGAAGAATTAGAATCATACTCAGAATCAGAGACCCAATCCTCAACCACTCCCTCCACAAACGATTACTCAGACAATGAAGAAGCCTCATCTGAAATGACTCCAATAGGATCAATTACTAATGGATTTTTAACTTGAAAATCTTTAATTTCTTTGTCATTTGGTGAATTTACAAAACAATTTAGAACCAGTGGAGGGCAGTGGTTATACTTTGTTTCTTTACCCTTTCCCTTAAGATCAGTCTCATCACTGATCATGTGCTCAATGATATATGAAGCACTTTCATAGCTCTTGAGCTTTTGACTCAAAGTCTCATAGTCACATTTGGCTATGTCTAGCTTATGATTTTTCTCATTAATGGTGTTAAGATAAGAAGTAATAGCATCTTGCTTATTAAGCACAACGATCTCAGCCTCATGTAATTGCATGTTTAATAAATCAATTTTAGCTTGAAAATCTTTCTCATTTGATTTTAAAACACGATTTGCCTCTATACATTGGTTGAGATCACTTATCAGGTCTACATTATGTTCCTGATAAGCCAAGACCTTACTTTCAATGTCAACAAAATGAAAACATCTGGAATTAAGTGTTGAACAGTCATCATATACCTAACCAGTCTTAGATGAAGAAGCAGTATCCACCATCAATGCAAATTGTGTAGCATGTTGATCTTCAGAATCAGTATCAGTCTCTCCTTGAGTTTCTGAGTCTGAGGTGCTTTCATAATCTAATCCTGATGACTCATCCAACCTAGTCTTTATTTCTTCTGAATCACTTTCAGCACTAGGATCAACAACTTTCTTGATCTCTGCAACACAAGCTTTCTCATCTGCTCCCTTATGTCCAAAAGTGTGAGTTCATCTTCCTCAACCTACTTAGCTTCATTACCTGAAACATGTAGAAAATCAAGTGTCAACTACGAATTAGTTGGTGAGTAATCATAAGTTTTCATACTTAAAAGTGTTGTATAAAATGCGTGTAAAAGTTTATGTTTAAAAGGTTTTATAAAAAGTTTTGATTAAAATGAGTATAAAAGCTTATGGTCTTTTTGAGAAAATCCACAAGAGTACCTGCGTGAAAATCCAACACAATCATCCCAACACAAAAATCCAAACACATAACCAACACATTATCACATAATCAATTTAATCATAGATAATCCTAGATAATCATAGACAATAATAGATAATCAACCACATAACCATTCAACGCATTTCAAACATCAATATTCTCAAATAGTATCTGTAACAATACATGGAATTTATGTAATTAACACAAGTTAAAGACATGATCCATGGAGTGGTTGCAAACCACGTGACAATACATGAAACCAATGCAATTAACCGAAGTCAAAGGCAATGTTTCACGGAGTTGTGATAATCCAAGTGGCAATACATGTAATCTTTGTTATTGACCGAAGTCAATGACAATATTACACGGATATATGATAATAAATGATAATCCATAAATAATGATAATTCTATAATATCAATATCATATTGATAAACAAGTATCATCCATGTGTATCAAGATAATATTAAAATTGGTATACATGCTTCACCTCCGAGTTTTAAAACAAGTTAGTTTAAAAGAAAGGGAGGTTATGAGAACTCACCTGAGTCCTTAGAATCAGTGTTTTAGTACAGTGCGCGCTCGCATACACAAACTCAGAATAACTCAACCACCTGTAATTATCGCATGTCTGTGCTTGTAAGTATATATGTTTCTTCTAAATTCAGTGATCATATTCGTTCACTTGTAATTCATGAAGTGTTTTACTTAGTTTATTTTTCTCTAAGTTAAAGTGAACATTTGTTACTACGAATGTTATTATCCCTGCCTTTAATTTAAACTTGTGTGTTTTATTCATATAGTGATGATGAATTTCCCATATAAAACCTTATGTGTAATCCTCATAGATATGTATGCAAAGAGGCAATGACCTTAGTCATATCAACACATACATGCATGATTAATTAATCGGCCATCTTAACTTAAATTAGAAGAAACTTCAAGTTCAAAGTTTAAAAGATTATATTCAAGTTATTCTCATAATTGTTCACATTATACAAGTCCCATAATTTTAAAAGTTTATGTTATATATAAAAAAAAATGACAACCCATACATCTTTCATGCATGCATGTGTTTACCTCATTGTTTCCCTTGACCTTTGGTACTCCTTTAACCTAGTTTGTTATTCAAATGTTCTCATCCAAAAGGTAGCGAACCTTTTAAGCAAGAAGGGATAGGTTCGGCTCATGCTCATTCATACTAGGTTCGGCCAAGAGATAAGAAGGTTCGGCTAACTGTTATCCTCCTAAAGGTTCGCCCTTATGCACAGGTTCGTGGCTAGGTTCGGCCAGACAAAGAGGATAAGGTTCGTAGCTAGGGTAACCGAAGGTTCGGTGTCCCTAAGGTTTGCCACCTTAGGGTTCGGCTGATTGCATGGCTCGCCAACTAGGAACAGGTTCATGAGTCCTCTGGTTCGCCACTTCAAGGTTCGTGGCTCCCCATGTAGGTTCGCTCCATGGCAGGGTTCGCTGCCATGGGTTCGTGTGGAGAAAAGGTTCGGCTCAACAGGGATGGTTCGGCTAGGGTTCGTGGCCATCCCCATGGTTGGGCCACCATGTTTCCCGCCCACAAGGGTTCGTGGGTCCTCAAAGGTTCGGCCATGGCAGCTCCTGTCGCGAACCTGCACACTGTCGGCCCAACCACTCTTATCTTCTACGGATTCAAGACTATACTTGGCTTCCATACACTCACATACATGCGTCTTAGGGTTTCCAAATATAAAAAATGGTTTAAAGCATGATTCTATACTTAGGTTGAAACTTAGAGTGAGAAACCGAAAATAAGATCCAAGATTTACCTCGATTTGTTGATCAAATGACGGGCTTCTTTGTATCCTCTTGTTCCTCTCGATCACCTGAACGCGTGGACGCCAAGATCTCGCGAATCTGACTAGAAATGAAGACGATAGGCTAGAGAGAAGGTAGAGAGATGAGTGGGTGGGTGTTTTAGAGAGAGAGAGAGTTTGTGAAATGAAGAAGATGATGTCTTTCATCTTCTTTATACTTCGTTTTAACACCGCGTGCTCGGTCTCGTTTATTTCGCGTAAAATGAAATAACATACTCGGTTATTCACGTAAAAATATATCACGTTTAAATAATTATATTTCATTTTTATAAAATAGTTTTATTTAAATCGTTTCGTAATTAAACGTAACTCATTTCAGTTAACCATGTTCTGTTTTTAATTAAACCGATTTCAGTTATGATCGGTTCATAAAAACGAATTCGTTTACGTTAAATTATTTATTTAATAAATAATTTATTCGATGTTTGTTTTAAGTTGTGATTCCTAATAAATGTTTTAAGTTTTCATTTATTAATTTAATATCATTAAATATTATTTTGGTTATCTCGTTCGAAATGCGTTACTCGCGTACGTATTCGTAAAGATCGTCACCTTTCCGAATCCAACGCTCGTATCGTATTTCGATTCGATTTATGATTTATAAAATATCGTTTCAGAATATTATTCTCAATAATTATATTGGTGTGAATCGTCACCCTCGCGAATACATTATTAAGTTAATATTTCTAAAATAATATTCGTGTTTAAATTGTGTTCGTAACCTCACCATCGCGATGTTTTTCTTATTAAAACTTCTATTATTTTATTAACTTTAATACTGAAATTCCCAATCCAAAACCCCGCTAAACCATATCACTGACACATCCATAATAGACCGAAATATGGATATGTATAGGGCATATGCAGAGGTAGATCGCAACCTCCCCTACACCGTCCCATCGCTATTTCAATAAACCATGACCATGTGTCCTTGACTGTGTTTAGCAATCCAACCATAACAAACTCCTAATTCCTTTCATTCAAACCCAAAATCTATGATCCGTGTATTCATCTGCGATAAACTCTCTGGTTCTGTTTAGTTGGGTTTTAACTAAACTTCCCAAGGTTTACGCGTATAATAATATGTTCTCAATATGTATATCAATAACAGTGATAATCATCAATAATATCAACAAATAATTCATTGTCATTAATAATAATAAATCTCGGGTAGTAACAGTACAATCGTACGAATGTACGGACGACCGGAAATACAGTGATGTTACAACTTGCAAGAGCCCACATGATATCAATCCTTTCCATGTCATCTGGAGCAATCTGTGAGTAATCTTCATTGGTCAAATGTGGATTTCCAATCTGTCCAGCTAACAATCCATCATAAGGACTCACAAGTGTTGATAAAAGACCCATGTGCTATTTAGCAACCTCCACTTTCACTTTGTCAAAATTGTCTGTTTTCAGGTTGATGACAAAATGGCTATCCTCTGAATGAGAAGTAGAAGTGACAGTAGACTGACTGAAATGAGCTTGATTAGAACTAGGAGTCTCCTTTGTCTGAGATACAGAAGCAGTCTTCAAAGGTGCATGAGAAGAGTTTTTTTCCACTGTGGGAGTAGAATAAAAAATGGAAGGATCTTGAACTTGTGCCACTTTCTTGGCTTTCCATTTGTTCTCTATCTCATGCTCCTTCAGCTTTTGAAAGAAGTCATTGATATCCATAGAAGCAAGCATCTCACTCTACTTTAGTACCATAAGGGAAGATTCCCACTTGGGAGGTAAAGCATCAGCCATACATTGAATATTTTCTTAAGTATTTGTCTTGACTTGATGGTTGAAGAGCTCACTGAGAAGATGATAGAATCTGGCAATAAGTTCATCCAAAGACTCATTTCCCACATACATAAAGCTGTTGAAATCTTTCCTCAAAGCTTTAGACTTAATGCTCTTTAGTGCATCATTTCCTTCATATATTTGTTGCAAAGCATCCCATAGCAATTTGGAAGAAGTAAATTGTCTGAAATGATGGAATATGTCAGTGGCAATAGACTCAGAAAGTATTGTATAGGCCTTCTTCTCAAAATCATATAACTTTCGTTGAGGTTCAGTCATTCGAGCGACAAGAATGGGAGTTCCATCCTCATTGAGTGGTCTCAAATATCAATCTTCAATCATCATCCACAAGTTGGTGTCCACACCATTGATGTGAATCTCAAACCTATACTTCCAGTGAAGATAATCATCCAAAGAAAGCAACTTTGGAGCTTTGTTGGAGTTCCCTGTCTCTGTCTCTGTAAGTAATAGATTATGAATCTTATGGTTCTGGTTTGCCATCAATGCAAGTTCATCCATATCAGCAAATATAATTTGATTTAACACTTAGAAAGAATTCAGTCCTTAGGTACGAATGAAGCTGAATGATACGAATAACGGGTACGAATGACAAGGTGTCACACCCCGAGCCGGCGGGGTTGGATCGGAGTCCCCATCGGGCGGAAGGTTCCCGGGGCGTGATATCATGGATGATAATCAAGATGATCAGATTGTTTACATAGCATCAATGTTTAAGAATACTAAAGCACAATCAAGTAATAACTAGGATTACAAAGTTAAATTACAACATCGAAGTTCAGCAATTTAACTAATTAAACCTAACAAAAGAATCAAATGTTTATATCTTGTATATGTACGAGATATCAAAAGTAATGTGTATCATCAACAAAAGATGTTCTTCTCAAAAGTCTACTAGGTCCTCTACTTGGGCAGCCTAGTATGCATATCCTGAAGCCTTAGCATATACCTGTTCTTCATCTGAGAATGCATGTAAGAAAACAAAGTCAACACAATGGTTGGTGAGTTCATAAAGTTTATAAGTTTAAAAAATAGTTTTAACAAACCTCTTTCGGTAAAACCTTAATCTTATTAACTCCACATGTAATATCGAAATCGGTATGCTTATATATAGGGCATACCCCTGGGTCGAGCTTACGACCCGCCCAGACGCCATCCCACCACATACTAATCCGGATATGACACTGTTGTTAATAATAATTAAGAATTTTACCTACCTACCAATCAATCCATTCTTCATCAAAGCTTTTGTTTTCTGTTTCAAAGTTTACAAGTCTATATTGTTCACAAGTGTTGGTTTCAAAGTATATTTAACAAGTATCATAGTTTCACACGCACATAGTTTAGCTGTCCCTAATCTCATGCGTGAGTACAAGCTCTGCACTAGTAGTCGTTTAGCAATTATGTAGCTCACGGATAGATACAAGCTCTGCACTAGCAGTCGTTTAGCAATTACGTATCTCATGAATTAGTTAAGCATAGTCTAGCAATTACGTGTCTCCTGTACAAGATACAAGCTCTGCACTAGCAGTCGTTTACCAATTACATATCTCATACATAGACACAAGCCATGCACACACAAGTAATCCAGCAATTACATATCTCATATAAGCAGACAAAAGCTCTGCACTAGCAGTCGTTTAGCAATTACATATCTCTTATATAGATAATAGCTTAGCCTCGTTATGGTTAAGTTTTACATGTATCTCAATCCATTAGTACAAGCTCTGCACTAGCAGTCGTTTAGCAATTACGTAACCCATGATTAGATACATGCACAATGTTTCATACGCATGTAGTAGTTTCAAGCATATAGTTTCAAGTGTCCACACATAGTTTCATCTTGAATTCCATAGGTTTGCATCAAGTCTCATGTTTAAGCATATAGTCTTCACAAGCATAAAGTATCGTGTTTAAGCATATCGTTTCACAAGCATCAAATCTCACGTTTAAGCATCAAGTCTCATAAGCATTCAACATATGATTTCAAGCCTCAAGTTTAGAGTATAAGTTTCAAGTCTATTGCTTCTCAAAGTATACTAAGTTACAAGCATAAGTTTCAACATAAGTATCATGTTTATGTTTAAAGCATTAAATAACATTTCAATAGTTTTATGAAAATGGTTAACATGCTTCTCAGTCCCGAAGTAAAACAAATAAGTTTGAAAAGGGACAAATGAACTCACCTTGTGTCCTTGGGGGTTGACTATGTAGAATAAGAATGCACGCTCTCTTTGTTTGCACTTGATATTATGTTCAAGCTCCTGTATTGATTTCATAGTATTTGTGGCTTATAAGCATGTGTTGTAGTGATTTGTGCACGTGTAAGTGTTAGTCCTAAAGTTGACTAATACTCGTGTGTCTTGTTTGTCATCCGGCCCAGGAATATGTTGAGTAATATTGTGTTAAATCTCGTTGATTGTTTGTAACTCTTTGAATTAGTGTTTAACTTATACATCAAAGCTTTCTAAATGATACGTTTTAAGACTTTGCATCCTTGTATTACCCTTTTAACATCACTTTAATTAAAGCGATATCCCATGCCTTTGTTTGTTATCATTTCTAAAGTCCATTTATGTCTTTGTCATTGTTTTAAAATCCATTGGACCGGATATTGTTGGGTCTCACGAATCACATGGGCCAACTAATTGGATGTGGGCCACTATTGGGCCCCATGTGTATTGATCAATCTAACAAAGGGGTTTGGCCGAAGTGTTTATGTTGGATCAATATCAATTGGGCTTAGTAAGTATGTATGCGTGGACCGGCTACTTTGTTTGCTCAAATGGAACCAATGGGCCGATGTGTAACCTAACCCAATGGGTCAAAGAATGGGATTGGGCCGAGATTGGTTCGGTTAATAGACATGGGCCGAATGGGTCCATATGAGTTTGTTCAAGATATTGGGCCAAAATAGATGTTCTAAATTAAATACCCTTGGGCCGGTTAGCATGAAATTCGGACATTAGTCTCATGAGATTGGGTATAGATTATTGGGCCATAGTGTTGGATCTAATGGGGCTGCTTGAGTTAAAGGAAATGGGCCGAAATAGATGTTCTAAATTAAATACCCTTGGGCCGGTTAGCATGAAATTTGGACATTAGTCTCATGAGATTGGTCTAGATTATTGGGCCATAGTGTTGGATCTAATAGGGCTGCTTGAGTTAAAGGAAATAGGCCGAAAGGATTCTTGGGCCTAAACCGTGTGGCTAGATGATATTTCCAGCGAACCATTGATTTCGGGTGAGCCTAGGTTCGGCTACTCATGATGCTGCCCAAGGTTCGGCAGCATGCATGGAAGGTTCATCTGTTTGTTGAGGCTCGTGAGTCTCAGAAGGGTTCGCCGGCCATACAAGGGTTCGTGAATAAGAGGGAGCCACGCAGGTTCGGCTGAGGGCTCGCTAAGGCCAAAGGTTCGTTGATGAATGGTTTTCAGTAGCAAGGTTCGGTGGCAGGTGGGTGGCGCAGATGTGACAGGTTCGCCTGTCAGGAGAATCAGCCAGGTTCGCCTAAACAGAACAAGGTTCGGCCATCCACTGAACCAAGGTTCGTCCCATGCTGCTTCCTCACGAACCTGCATTCCATCTTCTTCGACCTTGATTCAAGTAGCCACAGGTGGTTTCCAACATTAAGGTTACACGACAGAAGGTTCTAAGGGATGAAATGTTCGAACAAAGGTTACCTAGAATCGATTTTATGATTCAAACTATACATAGAAAACCCTATTTCCCAGAAACTTTATGGCCTCATACCTCGAAATCGATTGGGTAACTTTGTAGATCCATTGTACTTCCTTGTAGAGGGCTTCAAGATGATCGTTTAGGCGCAAGAATCACTCGATTTCGTTAAGAAATGAGTGAGATATGGGATTTCAAAGGTTGGAATTTGGTGGTGAAGGTGGAAACCGGGTTTTGGAGATAGAGAGAGATGGTGATGGAAAAATGAAATAAATGCATTCATTTGGTGTTTATATACCCCGAGGGTATCCGGGTTCGTTTCGGTTGCTCGGTTCGTATTTTCGTCGCGTATTCGGCACGTTACGCACATTTATTGTAAAAATAATAGGAAGAGTTTATTTTAACGATTTGAATGTTATTAAATTTTAATAATTATTTTAAATTTCGTTTAATAAATTTATTTGTCGAATTTCGTTATTTTTACGCCTTTCGCTTATTGTTTCGCGATTTAATAAAATAGTTTAGATTAAAATTGTTTTATGATGAGTTTCAAAATTGTAAAATAAGAAATATTATATTTCCTTAAAATTATCGTATCGTTATTCGTTTTCGTTTCGTCAGATCGCGTCGCCATCGCGCATATTCGTTCGAATCGTCATTTGAAGGAACATGACGTTGGTTTGGCTTTCTGATTCTTGTTTTCTACTGTTAAGTCATTATTTCAGAACGTTAAACCATCAGAATCATTCGTACAGATCGTCACCTATACGAATAGTTCATCCGTTTAGCATTCCATAACAATAACCGTTAAAGTTTTGTTTTGTTTAACCTCAAATACGTTTATACACCATAGAATCAAATCAAGTATTTATGTTTCAACACGGTGTTGTCTGACATATTTCTGACTGTTAAACCCTAAGGTTTCAGTCAGATTCAGACAATCATTTAATAGTTTCATGTTAAATCAAAATGTATCAATAGCACAATATAGTTTTCACGTAAAGTGTACCTGATTTACTGTTCAAGTTTATTGTTGCGATCACTGTTCCGGCACGCGTCCGGCACTGACTGACACAGGTGACGTCAAACGAATGAAAATTAATGTGAATGAATATGTATTGTGCGAATGAAGGGACGAACGAATCGTTCAAGCGAATGGATAGCTGACACAAAGGAAGAGTAGAACGAATGAAAAATCAAACGAATGAGGAGTTCATTCGTACAAGAGTCATGCGAACTGGTAGTTTATTCTTATGAGGTAAACGAATGAGGGTTGATTCGCCCTACAGGTCATTTGTGTGAATGTCTATTCGTCCAGAGACCCCATTCGTACGATCTGGGTTTTCAGCCACACAAAAATGTTTCAAACTTAATATTTAGGCCGAATTTCACCACCAAAACTAGTACACAACTTGACAATAACCTTCCCAAGGTTCGTGAGTCAACAACGTAGCAAAAGAACCACAAAAACTCAAGTTCTTCGATAGAAAAGTGAACTTTTGAAGAAGAGAAAACATGGTTTTTGCAAAGAATCAACACAATAGGCTGGAAATCAATATATTTGATTGAAAACAAGCAGAATCCAGAGCCAGAGCTCTGATACCACTTTGTAGAACCTCGGAAACGCGTATGTTCATTGCGGATTCTGCTCAGAAGGCCCTCGAATAGTGCGGAATCCTATTCAGGGGTTTTCCAATCGAAATCTATAAGCCCCGTGGTAATCTGATGATTGGCAATCAACGTTTTGATTGGAATCAAACACCACGGGTCTGAGAACGCACCAATGGGTCACACGAACCACCCATTCATACAAAGCACGATCCACGAATGAGCCATTCACCCGAATGAATCAGATCTCTGATTCATTCGTATGAACAAATCAGAATCATGATTCCTTCACTTAACTAGACATTGTTAAGCGTTCATTCGTGCGAATGAACTCATATTTAGGTTCATTCGTACGAATGGTCCTATTTGATATCTTAAGTCAAACATGTTAAACACAAATAAACAATGCAAAATGCGTGATTTCATTGATAACTAATGCTTTACAAGTAACCACAGACTATTACATATGAACTAGGGACAAACGGTGCATCTACAATATAGTTAGCGTGTTGTTTATTTATAGAGTTCTACTTATATCTAAGAAGTACTGTGAGAATGAGTACATTGTTTTTGTGCCGGTTGTTACAGTCTCCCCCGGTTTATTGAATTTCGTCCCGAAATTCATTTGTCATTCGAAGGCGGAATCTTGTTGAATAAATGAGGATACTTTTGTTTAATCTGACGTTCTCGGTCCCATGTGAATTCGGGTCCACGCATCGAATTCCATCGTACTTTAACAAAAGGGATACAACTTTATTTCAGCTTTTTGATCTCACGATCCATAATTTCAATAGGCTCCTCGATAAAATGGAGTTTATCGTCCAAACGGACTTCCTCGAGGGCTATGTGTAAGGATTCATTAGACAAACACTTCTTTAGATTAGAAACATGAAAGGTATCGTGAACTCAACCGAGTTCTTGTAGTGGTTTCAGCTTGTAAGCAACCAGACCTATTCTTTCAAGAATTTCGAAAGGTCTAACATATCGTGGTGCAAGCTTTCCCTTTTTAACGAATCGTACCACCCTTTTCCACGGTGATACTTTCAAAAAGACTTTTCTAGCGGTTTTGATTCATTCACGAATCTTTAAGATCTTGTCAGTTGTGTATTGGATTAGTTCCGGACCAGTGAGTTGTGCTTCTCCAATTTCAATCCAACAAACAGGTGATCGGCACTTACGTCCATATAACGCCTCAAAAGGTGCACATTGTATGCTAGAGTGATAGTTTTTATTGTAAGAAAATTTAACAAAAGGCAAATGAGAATCCCAGCTACCACCAAAATCTAATACACAGGATCTCAACATATCTTCTAATGTTTGAATGGTCCTTTCACTTTGACCACCTGTCTGTGAATGATATGTTGTACTAAGGTCTAAACGAGTTCCCAAGGCATTTTGCAGTGTTTGCAAAAACCTCAAAGTAAAGTGACTATCATGATTAGAAATGACAGAGAAAAGAACACCATGTCTAGGAATGACTTCCTTGATATAAACACCAACAAGCTTTTCCCTTTTGTAGTCTTCCCGTATTGGTAAAAAGTGAGCCGATTTAGTCAATTGGTCGACGATGACCGATATGGTATCGTAGCCTCCGATAGTTCAGGGAATTTTAGTGATAAAATCCATAGAGATTTGCTCCCATTTCAACCGAGGGATTTTAGGTTGTTGCAACAACCCAGAAGGTTTTTGAAGCTCAGTTTTAACCTTCGAGAATGTTAAGCATTTCCCTACGTATGTATCAATGTTTTTCTTCATCCCGAGCCACCAATAATGCTCAGTTTTAACACTCTTATCGAATTCTCGTATAATAATTGCTATCATACGAGCATTCAATGTGCACCATATGAAGCTCTGTATAGGAGGAAGTGTCGATCACCTATCTGCTGGACTGAGGTTGGTGACTCACAGATCGTAGGACCTGAACTTATCCAAGAAACAACCGATAAGATTTCAATCATTAAATCCAGACTCAAGGCTGCAAGGGATCGGCAAAAGAACTATGTCGATCAACACCGTAAACCGCTTGAATTCCAAGTCAGTGACCGAGTCTTGCTCAAGGTTTCTCCCTAGAAAGGATTTGTGTGATTTGGGAAGAAAGTGAAACTTACTCCTAGGTATGTTGGACCTTTCGAGATCGTGGAAAGGATTGGTCCTGTAGCCTACAAACTTAAACATCCAGTTGAGCTAAGCAATGTTCACGACACAGTTCATGTGTCGAATCTTAAGAAATGCTTGGTTAATCATGATGTCCAAATTCCATTGGAGGACATCCAGATCCAGAACAACATGCAATTCAATGAACGTCCGGTGACGTCAATCTTTTGAGCTTCAACCTTTTTAGTTAAATGTTTATTTTCCTTTTTTTATCTCAATACCAATTATATTATTAGCTAATGTTAAGTGGTAACAATTAAGAAGGGAAAATTAAGGATTACATATTAATGGCGAATATTAGGGGACGGGCGGAGGCTTCATAAAGTTGACTAGTGGTAAGACATGGAAAATAACAATGACACATGTCTCTTGCTTTGCA
Organism: Mikania micrantha; assembly: GCA_009363875.1. Classification (NCBI taxonomy): domain Eukaryota; kingdom Viridiplantae; phylum Streptophyta; class Magnoliopsida; order Asterales; family Asteraceae; genus Mikania; species Mikania micrantha. Next base: position 72,603 of record SZYD01002631.1, read on the forward strand.
TTCTCCCTCAGCAAATCTTCCAAACAATGCTGCACACATAGAGATACATTGCATATTTGTACATCTGCTCAAAGGTTGATTTCTTTCACGAACTTCTTCGGTGCTTATAACCAACATCGTACATCATGTTGATTTTTCCTTTTTTTTTGTTAATTTTATTGTATTGTATTTTTTGTATCACTAATTTTTTGGCACTGTGATGATCCCGTTGCTTCATTGCAAAATCATGCTTCACACCCCTTTTGTTTTAAGTACTGATAATGCTTGTTTGATGCTATTAATGTTCGTTGCACTCATTCAAATATGTCTGATTGGGATTTCATTAATACATTAAATGCATCTGGTTCAATTTCTAGCAGCAGAAGTAGTACAAATGTTGTCTCAAATTCTGGTGATGATTTGCAAAATGACATTAAAGTTCATAAAACTGATACATCTACTGAAAATCCTAAGGTTGCTAGATATGTGCCACCCAAACATAAAACATAAATTAAAGCTTCATCTTCGAGTTCGTTTCAAAATCACAACAAAAAGGGTTTATATACGTCCCATATAAGACTTAGGCCTCTTGGTCCACTAAGACTAAGATCAAACCAGTTCGGGAACCCCAAGAATGTCGAGAACCTATTAACTAAACAACTTGAAACATCAAAACTTTTACATATTCCAACAATCTCCCCTAGTTTTGTGTTTCTTCAGCGTTCTTTTCCTTTACAGGTTCATTAGCTTCACCACACTTAATAATTAAAGTAGAAGAATCTCCCTTTTTAATTTTAGGTTTTCTTGCTCAAGTCGTGACATATCAAGTAAGAGATTGGTGTTGTGAATTCTGTACATAGTCACTTTATCAATGCATGCTTGAGTGCATAAAAATGTACTTACATTAGCATCCGCAGGAAGGTGTGCCATGAAAGCATGCTCCTGATGATTATGAGCGGAATCGGCCATCAATGTAACTGTAGATTCCTCAGAAATGTTTAGAGCTTTGATCTGATCATCCCATCCAAAAGCATTGTTTTGCATCACCATTAGTGCTTTAGAATCAACACCCTTGTTATCACCACTTGTAGCCCCGCTTGCTAGAATCAGATTACGCTCATAATTATCATAATTTTTCTTTGGCTTAGTACATTCCCGAGCATAATGACCGGGCTCATGAAAGTTGAAGCATCTAAGCTTATCTTTAGTAAACTTCACCTTGCTTATGTCATACTGACTCCATGGATTTCTTCCTATTGCTTTTGTGAAGTTCTTTGCTCCGAAAACGACATTAGCAATGTGCCAAGTGATATCCATCTCTTCTATATCTTCATGATGAATTTGTTCAAGTTCAGAGCCCACCACAGCAAATGGTGGCAACAGATCACCAGATCCCAAAGCAGTTGAGCATTTAAGAAATCCTGCAACTAAGGCAATGTTATCCATAACTTCCTTAGTGAGTGTGGCAGGTTGAACTGCAATTGATCCATATGAACTTTCTGAATTAGCTCCAGAGGCTTGAAGAACAGGAACAGATGATCCGGCAGTAGATGACAAAACAGACTTGCCAGAGGAAACAGAGGAAATAGAGGGCAAAGCAACTTTGTGAACAAGATATGCAGATAATGTCTGAGAGATAAAAGCACTGTTGACACTGCTAATGCCCGTAGCATTGTAACTGTTTGTATGATTCATGGCTCTCTGTTGATCATTCATTTCATAGGACTTGATAACCGACACCATCTCAGTCAATGACAGATTATCCAGATTCTTGGTTGATTCGATGATACCAACATTCATGTCCCAATTCCTAGGTAGAGAATTTAGAAGCTTTTTGTTGATTACACCTGCTTGATTATCAATTTTTGTTGGATGCATCTCTATGATCAAAGTGACAAATCTCTGAATCTGATCATCCAGACTTTCCCTGACTATGTAGTTGAAGGTGTTAACTTTATTGTTTAACATTTCTTTCCGGACTCCTTCATCTTAGTATTACCTTCATACATATCAGTAAGAGCCCTCCAAAGCTCTCTTGCATTAGGTATTTCCCTAAAGCATTGTGAGATCTCAGGAGTAAGACATTGAGTGATGTAACCAAGTGCCTACTCATCTTCCTCTATTATCTGAAAATCCTCTTCAGTATAGTGTCCATGATCTTTGATCAACTCATTTCCTTCAATGTCTTTATAAGTTATCTTTCGTTTGCCTCTTAAAATAACCCTCCATAGTCTTGGTTCTTTTGTCCTTATATGCTTTTCAAATCGAAATTTCCATTCAGGAAAACCATAAGCGGACGAAAGTCTAGGGATACGAGTAGTGGTACCCATGATGGCATCAAGCTCATTTTGTTTACTCGACAAGGCAGCAGCCAGTATACTAGAGAATCCATTTGAGAACAAAACATAACTAATTGATAAGACAAGTAATAATAAGTCGAGAACCAAAAGTTCAAATCGATAATCAAGTAGCAGCAAATGAGAATTCGAGAACCAAGATATACAGTAGAAATTTCGAGATAGCCAACTGAGTTCGAGAACAGCAGAAGAATTCGAGAACAACAATCGAATTCGAGAACAGCAAACTAATTCGAGAAGCTATTCAATTCGAGAATCTCTAATTTTCGAAAACTAAACTCGAGAAGAACAGATTTGAGAACACCAATTCGAGAAAGTAAAATTAAAAACACACAACTCGAGTTTTTAAATAATGTATTCTTGAAATCTTTGACACAACTCGAGAATGATCACTTCCTAAAATAACGAGTGTTTAAAATTTAAGTGCTGATCTTGTCAATCTCAAATAAGTTTAAACAGATCTGAATAACACTAAAATAAATTCAAGAAAGACTCTTCCACAGATTAAAACAACTTCGTTTAACAAAATATTTCAAGAACAATATGAACACCCCCAAACAAAAAAATTCTTTCTTTTGCAATACCGATACCACAATGAGCCACAAAACTTGTTCTTGAGGCTCTGATACTAATTCTTAGTCTCAGTGAAGGATCTAAAACCGATATCGATTGAAACAACACACGTGAGAGTGCGGAATGGTATCACGTGTGTGCAAGAAAGACGATAACTTAGATCAAGATGAAAACCAATGCAAAATATTTAATTCCAATGCACTCGGATTCAATAGAGCCGACTAGTACAAGGATCGACCACCCCAACAACAGAGAGAAAATTTATCAAAAAAATTCTAACCCTAATTATGAACAAAAAGGGTTTATATACCACCCATACAAGACTTAGGCCTCTCGACTCACTAAGACTAAGATCAAACCATTTCGAGAACCCGAAGAATGTTGAGAGCCTATTAACTAAACAACTTGAAACATCAAAACTTTAACATATTCCAACAGAAATCATGGATCACGAAGTCAAGAACCTCAAACGTAGCCGGATTCCAATCGTAAAGGTACGATGGGAAGGAAAACGTGGTGCTGAGTTCACCTGGGAATGTGAAGACCAGATAAAGCTCAAGTACCCTCATCTTTTTACAGTAGCTTCAGCTAGTTAATTTGGGACGAAATACCCATAACTAGGAGAGACTGTAACATCTGTATATATTCTCAATGTAATCATTTACTTTATGAAATCATAGTTCATGTATGCAAACAATCATGGTATCATTGTAAAATTGTTTGTATGTTTTAGGAATTATGTCGTGAGTGATTAAGTATATATTTATGATTTAATTATAGTCTAATACGCTACGTAATAACACTATTGTAATATATGGAAATAAAACACATTTAAACAAGTGGTTCAAATAACATAAGGTCATTAACAAGAAATAAAAATTAACTTACAAATACACAAATCATGTTAACACATTTAGGTTTTGAGTACAATCAACTTTCCAATAACAAGAGCGAACATCGTCTATGAATCGTCCATTCATCACACATCTTATTCATATAATCAAGTGAGTACATAGCCTCTATTTTCTGCTTTGAAATCTTTTGGGGTGGAACATGTGATTACTATTTTTGAACTTAACTTCTTAAATGGTTTTCACTAATCATAACTTATGTTTAGCTTATGTTGGTAAACTTAAATACATTTTAATATAAACTTTGGATATAAGGCACCTAGTCATGACTTGTCATGGCACACGACCTATTCAATTGCACTCTCTTCTACAAGTTGTTTTCAACTATCATGATAAACTATGTAACATGGATGCATTTTTGTAAACAAAGTTATCTACATCATGTATGCCTATATTCAGGATTTCAAGGGCTGAAATCACCATTCTCAGATTTCAGACGTGAAGTTCACACAATCGTTAATCTCAGGACTCAAGGGTTAGAAGCTATTAACTTAGCCTCTAAACTTGAGTTCACGCAATCATTTATCGTTAGTACTAGGTAATCACAATAAGGGAAAGCGTGTTTTACACCAAGGTCAGGGTTGGTTTTAATTAACTTTATAGCCAAAGATGGATTGGTGTATACTTAGCGATATGAGTTAGCTGTCAATTAATTTTAACAACCTAGATCGTATTGGACACAATCTTAGTAACACAGAGTTGGTTTTAATTAACTTTATTACCATGGCCTGTGTTGGTTATTATTCAGTCTTCGCCTAGCTCCAAACATAGTTTGGGACTTGGATTTAAGATGACACTAGGATATACTTGATGATAGTTTGTGTTACATCAGCATGTTACCACTTTTACATTTTGAACTTATACATTATATATACATTAATTATTGAAAATGGTTCATTGGTTGACAAATTTATGTTTCATACAGGTTTAAAATTGGTTACACTTTCAAACTTATATTTTGATATTCATAAACTCTAAACTTTTAAATCTTTATATCTATGTATCTCACCAACTACTATTTGTAGTTGACAGATTTTCTTCACATGTTTCAGGTGATCAAAGGTAGGCAGAGGACATGGACAACTAAGGCGACCTAGTTTAAGATAGAACAAGATCAAGAAACAAGCTAGGATGGATTAGAAACTCATTAAAATCCTTGTTGTTTAATTATCTTGTCTGTTCTTATTTTGTTAACTATATTTTGTGGTCGGATAGTTGTATTCTCTTGGTAGTTAGACATGATATGTTAACATTACTTTAGTCATATGAAATCTAGTAATTCATTTTGGTTGTTCTTCATTCATCTTGTGCATGATTCAACCGATCAATCGATCAGTCGTCACCGCCGTGCATTCCGCACGCGGCGGAGGGTGTGACATCATCATTCGTGGTTCTTATTGATGTTTTTGATGTTTTTAAACAATTATCTGATGAATGTCCCCATATGTAAGGGCAGACAATTTAAACAATTCAGGACATTAAGGTGGAAGGACCATGAGTTTCATGGCAAACTCTTAACAATCCTAGGTAGGGTAACCTATCATTATCAATATATTGGGTGGAGGTACCCGTGAGTTTCATGGCAAAACCCAATATATTAGTTTTAAATGTTTATGATAACTGATATTTTGGCAAATTATCCTGGTGTTAATGTTTACACTTTAATATATATCTGAATATCAAAAGTATTTTTAAGTATATCCTGAAAATCTGTTGATTAGCTTTGAATAGAGATATATTACCTTAGTGTGTTAAACATTTATGTTTTGTAAATATAATTATTATTTCCCTTGGGTGTTTCAGAATGCTTTTTGTTAATGAATATATTATAATTAAGAAATATCCTAAGAAAAACTTTGACTATCTTGATCAAGAGTTTAGTTATAATATAGATGAATTAAGAATATTACTATAGTTTTTATTATTTGTGTTTCGAGTAAAAATTAACAAGTATAATTTTTAGCAAAACCAAATTAGTTTAGTGGGGTATTGTGTTTTACAATCAAGAAAACGGCCAAACACACGAGATTTATACGAGGAAAAGCCCTTAATCCCTTAGGATTGCTGGCATAAAAACCTCGGGAGGTGGCAATCATCACTCTGCCTAGTTTATATAAATAAAGAAGTAATATTACAATACAAGAGCACAATCAATCGATCACTAAGTGTTGAGAACTTTAAATCTCGTAAATTTAATCAAGAAATAAGCAGTGGTAAGTTGAGTGAGTTGTGTGTGTTCCTAGATCGATAATTGCCTCAATTTATAACATAAAAGATTACAACGGTAGTTCAAATGTTGTTCCACATTCTGCGCTCCACTTCCAGATCATGCGTCCATATTCCACATGACCGTTGATAAGTTCTTCACATTGTCCACGTTTTTCTCTTTATTCCGGCAAAATAGGAGGAGTGGTTTTAACTATCCTGTTGACTGAATTTAAACTTTAGCAGCACATGTCAAAATAAATAACTAATAATAGTTAACATAACATAATTATTTATTTATTATATTATCAGTCATTGGAAAATTATAATCCCAAATATTCCTACTTATCCCGAAATATTCTGTATCCTGGATTATTCCAAAATATAAGACTAAATTTTTTCAGGTATAACAATTGCCCCCAAATTCTTATCACTGTAATAACTTTTGATAAGAATTTGAAAATAACCGTTTAATTTGGCTCTTGATTCAAAATTTGAATTTTCAATTGTGATGTGAACGTTGACATGACAATTATGATTGTGGTAGTTTCCCACATATTCCAGCCGTTTTATTCAGGATATAATGATCACATCGTCTTCATTAGATGCCATCATCTTCAACCGGATCTTGCGGTAAGTCTTTCTCCTTCTCTCTTTCAAATTTTAATTTTTCTTCATCGAAAATGTCTGGATCATCTTCTTCCTCCGATTTCAACTCTGATGATTTCACCGATCAAAACATTTTAGTCTTGAATCGCCAAAACCGAAATGTTTTCAACGATGATCGAATTGAATTGTTACGCCTTTCAAAAACCTTTCCTGATGAAACTGTTTTTCATCATTTTTCTGAAAAACTCAAAGCTGATCATGTTTCACCCACTTGGATATGTTTTCCAGAATATCCCTTTACTTTGGGTTTAAAATTTCCTTTCCCCGATCTCATCTTTGGTTTTTTCTTGACTACTAAGCTTTGTTTTCCACAACTAATGCCAATGGGATGGCGCCTTGTTTACACCCTTAACCAACTAAACCATCACTTTGGTTTAGAGATCGGTATTCCCGAAATATTCCTGATGTACCAACTCAGAACCCACGGGTCATCTCGTTTTGTTCTTCAAAGAAGAAGTGGGGCTCCTATTTTAGTTACAGGAATCACTCTGAATGAGGATGAATGGAGAAATAGCTTTTTTTTGTGAAAAGAAGCTCTATTCGTCATGGGGAAGTTCTTCCTCTCAAATGGGTGGAAAAGGGTAGGATTCTTAGGATTTTCTACGTTAATTAAGATTTAATGTTGTATTATTTTGCTCATTATGTTTTTGTTATTTACAGCTTCCAAGTTTGAATCAATCATCACAGAAGAAGAAGAAAGTAGGAACAAAATTCGTTCCTTGTTGCAAATCGACGAACAATTCAGGAAATTCGGTGCCTATGGCCTCAGGTATAAAATTTTTGTTTGTTATCCTAACATATTCTGAATTATTACTGAGTATTCTGATTTATTTTGCAGAATCAACTTTCGACCTTGAGGATCTCAACGCCTTCTTTGCTGTGAAAAAGGAAAAAACAAGTCCTGTTGCCCCCAAGTCACGTGCAATGACTACCCGTTCTTCTGAAACATCCAAGAAAAGCAAAGGGGTAGATATTTTTGACCTCGAAGATCCATCTGACATGTCTATTCCTGACCTCCTGATAAAGGTATATTGATCATTTTGTTTTTAACATAATATTCCTACATATCCTGAATGATCTCTATTTTGCAGGTTCCGCCAAGTATGCTTCTGAGAAAGAGCAGATTGATAAGCAGGTGGAGGACCTTGAAGATCAAAAGAAAATCTTCACTGCCAAAGCCGGACACTATGAGAAGGAGCTCGCCAAGGTTAAGAAACAGATGAAAGAAATGGAAGCCACTCATAAGCTCCAGTTCAAAGAACACATTGAAGGGGCCAAAAAATCCGCTACCATTGCTGTGTTGAGGGCCAAGATCCAATTGGTTAACCAGGCTAAGAACGAAGGTGTGGAGTCAATAGCCAAGGATATGAAAGAATGGGGAAGGATACTGGCGAACCTGGCAGGTGACAAGGCGGAGGTTTCGGTGGAGGTAAACAAGGCTGGTGAGGTGGGAAAGACCAGTAAGGTTGGAGAAGGCGAGGCAGCAGGTGTGGAGGCCGGAGTTGGTGAACATGAGGTGATGATGGGCGATGATGACAATGATGCTAAGGTTTGAGCCCATCTTTTTAATGTTTGTGGTTCTTGATGATGTAAATCTCTTAAAAAATAGTATGTTAGGGAAGTCCCCTGGTTTAGGGGCAGACAATATAAGAATCAAGGGGGAGGGACCATGATTTTCATGGCGAAGCCGTGATTCTTCTTTAACTTTTGTTAACATATCAAGTGGAGGGACCATGAGTTTCATGGAGAAGCTTGATATGTTAATGCTTTAATTGTTTTTGGGTTGTTAATATGACATTTAGTATCTTTGGTAGTATTTATGCGTTTTACATAGTTATTTAGCTTTTAGATATCCTTAGATATCCTGAAGTATCTTGAATGTTGTTATTTTGTTCCTGAAAGGCATTCCTGAATATCCCCAGATATTCTTAATTATACTAAACAACTTGTAAAAAATATCAATATTAATAAATACCAATGTTTGATATAGTTTGAATTATATTAAATACTTAACTTATTCAAGTGATTTTTGCTTAGAATATTCACGTATAAGTTTTCTTAGGAATACTTGAAAATAGTCTGATATATTCTTAAAGTATTCTGAATTAGATTCAACCCTAATATTAAATATTGTATTCAGTTTTGGATATGTCATTTATCTCAAGGTTTTTAATTCCTTAAATATTATTTAATAATTCCTCAAGTATAAATGTTTTCGAGGACATTTTGGATAATTACCTTGTTTATCTGTTGATATATCCTTATATATTCCAAAATATTTTTGGTATTCATGTAAAGGATTAAAAAATATTATAAGGTTTGATTGGGTATGTATTTATAATATGTTGAGTACTTATGAACTTAATTTTTCAACTGTTCTTATGAGTTTTCAAGTATCCTTGAGTATTCTCAATAATATTTTGATTATTTCGTAGGTTATACATGTAATTAACCCTTGTACAATTTCCATTAGGTTTCGAATATGTCTAAACTAATTATACACGCCTTAATATGTTCAAACATTCTCAATATTTCTATTGAGGCATTTTTAGAATACTTTTTCTTAAGTTTAATCTATATCAGATATATTTAGGAATCATTAGGAATAATTCAAGCTAGACTTCTCCTAATTCGACTAAGGTTTTAATTACTTGAATGCTTATATATATAACTTAGACATATGTCTAAATATTATCATTAGTCTAAAGTTATATTAGCACATTAAGGAACTAATAATTTGGTTCAACATAGAAGTGTTCAATATATTCCTAAGTAAAATTAAGCGCAATGCATATATATTGAAAATAATTTAGGAATAAAGAATGGTTGAGAAACAAATACCAATTTCCAGAGATAACAGGTTTAGTTCAAAGTCTTCTTTGTTCCTGTCAAAACATTATAAGAATTCCATACCTGAATATCCCCAAATATTCTGCAATATTCCTTAGTATCCTTGAAAATCAGTCCTGCATAAATAGAAAAACAAGAAAACTTGGGACAAGCCCAAGGCACCGGCGACAAGGCCGATTAAACTGGCGACTAAGGCCAAAAATACTGGCGACTATGGCCGGAATACTGCCGACTAAGACCGGAATACTGGCGACAAGGCCGAAAGATACTGGCGCCTATGGCCGGAATGCTGGCGGCTAAGGCCGGGATACTGGCGACTAGGCCGGTATTCTGGCGACTAAGGCCCGGTTGTATAGCATATGAATGCTATAATTCGGAGGATCCCTGGTAATAGTCTTTGAAAATGAAATTGTCAGCCACTCATGCGTGTATTGGTCCCAAAATCTCCAACTATACTGGCATATTTCGGAGGATCCTTAGTTATAGCCCTCGATAATAAAAGTGTCAGCCACTCATGCGTGTACTGGTCCCATTATCTCAGACTATAATAGGATAAACGTACACAACTGGCGAGGGTATGAACCCTAAGTCTTCATGAGAGACAAAAGTCTCTTGAGTTTTGATTTCAGGTCAAAACTTTGCAGCTAGACATAAAGTCAGTGCGGGGTCTTCTACAGTTTTGATTTCAGGTCAAAACTTTGCAGCTAGACATAAAGTCAGCGCGGGATCTTCATCAAGTTCTGATTTCAGGTCAAAACTTGGGTTAAGACATAAAGTCTCATCTCTTCTCCTGCTATACCTACAAAACAATAAGATTTTTGCATAGCTAGGAATTAGGATTCCTGATGCCCCTCAGATGCTTGATTAGTAGCATGGTAATTAGGAATATACAAGAATATATGAGGATATATAGGAATAATTAGAAATATGAGTACATATTATAACTCAATAATCTTTTATAGTTTAATACAACAAGTTTCAAATAAAGTATGATTTATGATGAATGGCATTCCAAGATCTTGGAAGAGGTTCTCCTTCCATGTCGGTTAACTTATATGCCCCTTTTCTGTAACATCCTAGTTTTATAAATATAAATAAATACTTTTATTTATAATTAAGATATAATTACTCATAAATATAATAATAGAAACGATTATTAAATTATAAGATCTCGTCTAACAAATAAAGTATTTAGTTAAACAAAAACGATATATATGGTTATTGGAGAATTTAATATTAAAAATCATTATTCGTTTAAACGAATATAAAAGATGAAACACGTATTCGAAATAGTCAGGGTTGAAAACGATCACTAAGTTTAATCGTTCAAATAATAATAATAATAATAATAATAATAATAATAATAATAATAATAATAATAATAATAATAATAATAATAATAATAATAATAATAATAATAATATATTAAAATGAAACTTGATCCGTTTTTAAGGAAACTTAGCTCGAAATGTAAAAAAAATGAGGCGATCCTAACCGTATATTTATAATTTTAGAAAGCGCGATACTTAAAAAGTTATAAGAGAAAAAAAAATTTAGTAAAATTAATTATAATAATATAATAATAAATAAAAAAAAGAAAAAGAAACAAAAATGTAGAATTGTGCACGTGTGTATGTGACTAGGAAGAAAGAAAACATAAATAAATTAATAAAATAAATTAAGAATCATGGATAAGTAGATGGTTATCTACACTTACAACATACATACATACATATATATATTTGCAATCTCTTTAGAGATTTGAAAACAAAATTGAAAGCAGAAAAAGAAATGAAACTAAATTCCTTTGGGAGCAAATAAGTTTTTTTTTTTCCGGAAATTCCTTTTAGAAGATAGGGATCGATACAAAACTAGGTATGTGTTTCAACCTTAATTTCATAATTTTAAGTTTTTGTAACATTATTAACTTATAGGGTTTAGGTTAAGATTTGATCCCATAGTTGTACAAATACTATGTTAAACTTATGATCTATTATAGGAATTGAAAGTAAACGCTTCAGGAATTATCCTTGCAAATATTTATAAGAATAGATTGAGCAGAAATGCTGCCCAAATTTATATTGCGAAGTTCTAAAGCTGTTACCCAGCCAACCAAAAATTCAGGTGAATACATCTAACTTGTATTTAAATTTATAAATGAATTTTTATGAACATGGTATGTTTAAAATTTGACGCATAAAGGGATACTATTAGATCAGCATTTAGGCCATTAGTATACGTACGATTTGCAAATTGTATCCGCTATGGGGGGAATTCCCATATGTGGCTGGTAACGTGGGCTGGAAGGTTATACGTAAGACGCACTCCGCTGGCAACCTAACCAGTGACAGGCTGTGGGATGGAGGGAACAATTGTAAGACGCACTCTACTGTTGTTCCTTACCAGTGACAGTACAAGCCAGGGTATGCAGTGGTTGTACTGATAAGTGAAATAACCTGCTAAATGTGTAGTATTGCCACTATTAATTATGGTTAAAGGACCGAACATGCTATGCTTACATATCGAGTCTGTTATTTTTATTCACCAACATTATGTTGACGTTTTAGTTTCAAAAAAAACTTTTCAGGTAATAATGAAACGTAAAAGAGAAGCAAGATTAGAGATTCTTGGCCTATGATGCCTTGAATAAGTTCTTGTGGTGAGACCATGGAGCTATTGAGTCATGTATAAACCAGATATTATAAAACGAAATGTAATTATGCGTGTGTAAAAATCCGGTTTACTATAAATTGAAATGATGGTGTTCATACCTATGTGTATGAAGTTTTATGAAATCCTGAAAAGTTATTTTGAAAAGCTATTAATAAATGATGAAAATGTGGTTTTTCATACCCAGGCGTATGAACTATTTATAAATCATGAAAAAAAGTTTTCACATCCATGCATGTGAATAATTTGAAAATTTTGAATTCACGAAATAACGCTTCCGCTAAACACATATGAATAAGAGTAATAAACTCTGACCGAGACATATACGTGAAACCAATTCAGGTCATAGCGCCCGGGTCGCCGAGAGCCCAGGGTGTGACAGGTTGTTATCAGAGCTCCTGGTTTTAGCGAAATAGGTACTAATTATGTATCTAAGCTTTAACCAAACTGAGATAAGAGCCTATCAAAGGAATAGGCAGAAGAATATTTTTGAATTAATAAGAATGATTGAAACAACATGGTGAATTCTGATGATAGCCGATGAGCTAAGTTATGATGAGTTATTTTTAAAAACTTGTCAAATATCATATTTAGTAGACAATATTTAGAAACATAAATATTACTGGTCCTTCTACAAACACATGTTGGCAGAAGAGAACGCGCACGAATATCAATGAAACCGTGACTCAGAATTCTGAGATACAATGGATGATTGTAATGAACAAAAGATTCGATTCTGTCAATAATCGCTAAGAAAATGAATATTTGACCACACGAAAACAATAACAAAATAATACAATGCATCTAGAATGAACAATGAAAATTAAAAAGCTTCTGGTTTAAAACAATTTGAAACTAAGGATTGTTAGTATAAAAGATTCCAATCTTGTAAACCTCCTGTGTTCACTGGAACATAAGGAGTTGTCGTAGCATTAAGATGAATTAAAAAGATTGAGACGGTTCTTGCTATTAGTAAATGTGCCGAAGAAGATATGATTTTGTACGCCTTGAATTCATTTAAATACGAAGCTATGGAATGGTGGAATTCCATTATTCATACCAAAGGTAGAAACCAAGCATATACTATGATTTGGAAAGTTTTCAGGAGTTGGTGACTCGAAAATTTTGCCTAATGAATGTAAAAAAAAAAATTAGAGATTGATTGGAAATTCTTGAGCCATCGCATGATCTATGCTAGACATCAGGAATACACTTCTAAATAGTTTGAATATTCTCAATTGATGCTACATATTGTGACATCATCATCGAAACTTATCAATCGTTATATCTTGGAATTGGTATTTGAAATTAATGACATGGTAAAAGTTGTTATGCCTCGGGCCATTGACTTAGCCGTTGAGCTGACAAGATCCTAAATTGAACAAATTAAGTGGAATTAGTGGGGTTGATGGTTCAGGAGCAAAATCTAATCCAAATGCTTAGAAGATTACTCTAGCTTTTGTTCTTAATGAAAAAGAAGCTGCGGACGTGCTGGATGTCGTTACCGGTACGTTTCTTATCAATAATGTTTACGCTAAGGTTTTGTTTGATTCAGGAGCAAACCAAAGATTTAATGATTATGATTCCCGTAAGCTTCTAAATGAGTCATTAGTGAAACTAGATAAACCTTATCTGGTAGAAACCGCTAATGGTGATGTAGTCAAAATAAATGAAGCATTACTAAATGGTAAGATCACACTCTTTAAGCACAACATACCTATGAAATTCTTACCAATGAAGTTGGCCGGTTTTGATGTGGTAATCGGGATGGATTGGTTAACTACAAACCAAGCTTATACTTTATGCGATACCAAATCCATCAAGTCCGTGTTGCAACTGAAGGAAAATTGATCATTAAGGGTGATAAGCCAACAAATCGTGTTGGAATCATTCCTATGATTAAATCTACTAATTTTCTGAACAAAGGTTGTTTAGCTTGCCTAAGCTCATTAACTACTGAGAAAAAAAATATAGAAGAAACTAGAAGAAGTACTGACTGTAGTGTATTATACTGATGTGTTTCCAGATGAATTTTCTAGTTTAGCATCAGATTGAGAAATAGAATTCAATATTAATCTGATACGAAGTACCACTCCAATTGCCAAGTCTCTTTATTGGTTGGCACCGACTGAGATGAAAGGGCTAAAAAAAATTAGATGTGCTATTGGCTTAAAGGTTGTATTCGACCTAGTTCATCACCTTTGGGAGCTCCAATTTTATTCGTTAAGAAGAAAGACGATTCGGTGCAGATTTGCGTTGATTATAGGGAGCTAGATAAGGTGACTATAAATAACAAGTATCCAATTCTGTAGATTGACAATTTATTCGATTAACTCCACGTAGCTTGTCATTTTTCGAAAATCGATCTTCGATCAAGAAATCATCAATTGAAAGTACAGGAAGAAGACGTTCCTAAACTGTCTTTCGTACAAGATATGAGAATTATGAGTTCACTGTTATGCTTTTAGACTTAGTTATGCTCTAGCTGCCTTTATGGACATGATGAATCGAATATGCAAACCTTACCTGGAAAAATTCATCATTGTATTGAATCATGATATTCTTATTTATTCAAACACACACAAGGATCATGAGAAACATCTTATAACCACAGTTGAATGACTACGATATAATTATATTCGAAATTCTCTAAATATGACTTCTGGCTCACATAGGTACAATTTTTAGTGCATGTTATTAATGTTTATGGTATTCAAGTAAATCCATCTAAGATATATGTTATAGCCAAATGGGAGAACCGCAAGTCATTTACGGAATTACAAAGTTTCTTAGGCTTGTTCGGTTATTATTGTCGATTTAATTAGAATTTCTCCTAAATAGTCGTTTCTATCACCTAATTTACCAGAAAAAGAAAAAAAACTTGAATGGGTTCCTAAACAAAATAAATCTTTCAAAATCCATGCAGATAAGTTGACACACGATCCGATACTAGCCTTACATAAAGGTGTTTAAAACTTTGCTACCTATTGTGATGCTTCTCATACATGATTAGGATGTGTAATCAGGAAACAAAACAAAGTGATTGCTTATGCATCAAGTCAATTAAAAACCCATTTAGAAGAATTAAGCAACTCTTGATTTGGAATTAGGCGCTATTATCTTTGCATTTAAGTTATGGAGACATTACCTTTACGGAGTTCATTTCACGGTTTATACAGACCATTAGATTTTAAAATATATACTTGATCAGAAGAATGTAGTGGACTTATAATAACCTACTACATGAAAACTTGTCACTTTAAATGTTATATGAATATGAAAACTAACCCGTTATACTGCAAATACAAAACGAATCAAAGTTTACGGTTTTCATTACGAGACGAATTTCTTCAATCTACCTGAGTGAGATTAGTTAAACTAAACATCTTATAAACCACAACAAATTTGGTAAGACAAGTTTTCTTTCGATGAACTTATAAATTTATATATTAGTATGCCACGTTCATGAAGTAGGGTAATCATGCAAGGTAAATTACCGTTACGGGTGCACACGGAATGATAATTTACAGTACATGTGAATCCTGCTGTAAGGGACAATGGACACAATCATAACAAAATTTGAATACAAATCCTAAAAGAATTAAATATGCAACAACAAAGTAGGATGGAGACATGAAATGACTATGAATGTAAAATTCTCTATCACAAAAGAAATACGAATGTGGTAGTAGATGCCTTAAGCCGAAAGGAGGCAAAGAAACTAAAAAGAGTAGGTACGTGTAAGGCTTGAAATACAACTTAATTTAATAAATCAGATTAAAGAAGCAGAAAAACAAGCCCAAAAAGATGAAAACAAAGATTGAAGAAATGAAGGGCATGACTGAACAACTAGTCAAAGGAGACGATGAAATTTTTCGGATGAACGCAAAAAAAAAAAAATCCAGGTGCCGATCACTGCATGTTATTAGAAATGATATTAGAAGAAGCTCATATATCCAAATATATGATGCACCCATGATTTTGATCGTTTAGAGGGCGATCACGGGGTCACTGAATGAAGTCCTATGTTTCTTTTGGAGGTGCTGACCTGCAAATATATAACAACTTAAGGGAAAGTTAATACCGTGTTACGTCGAACTTTTTAAAGTTTAAAAAAAAACCGAACTAATGACTTATCATCAACTTGAATTACAAGAAGAAATGGTCGGAGTACACAATGTTTTTAATGTCTTTAATATTCGAAAATGTTCGGCTAATGAATCCTTATTAATGTTTCTTCAACATGTTGAGGTAAACGGAATAAAAAATTAAATTAAAGTTCATCAAACAACCAATTCAAATCGATGATCAACAAGAAAATAGAGTTACACGTAAAAATTCGATCTTAGTTAAAGTCAAATGGAACTCTAGACGTGATCCTGAATACACATGAGAACTAGTTTCATAAATATATAAGAAATATTCACATCTATTTAAATAATTTCGAGGACGAGATTAAAACAAAGGTGGGGAGAATCTAACATCCTAGTTTTTTAAATATATATAAATACTTTTATTTATAATTAAAATATTATTACTCATAAATATAATAATAGAAACGGTTATTAAATTCTAAGATCTCGTCTAACAAATAAAATATTTAGTTATACAAAAACAATATACATGGTTATTCGAGAATTTAATATTAAAAATCATTATTCGTTTAAACGAATATAAAAGATGAAACATGTAATCGAAATAGTCGGGCTCTAAAACGATCACTAAGTTTAATCGTTCAAATAATAATAATAATAATAATAATAATAATAATAATAATAATAATAATAATAATAATAATAATAATAATAATAATAACAATATATTAAAATGAAACTTGATCCGTTTTTAACGAAACTTAGGTCGAAATGTACAGGAAAAATGAGGCGATCCTAACCGTATATTTATAATTTTAGAAAGCGCGATACTTTAAAAGTTATAAGAGAAAAACAAATTTTTAGTAAAATTAATTATAATAATAAATAAAAAAAAAGAAAAAGAAAGAAAAATGTAGAATCGTGCACGTGTGTATGTGACTAGGAAGAAAGAAACGTAAATAAATAATAAAATAAATTAAGAATCATGGATAAGTAGATGGTTATCTACACTTACGACATACATACATACATACATACATACATACATACATACATACATACATACAACATACATACATACATACATACATACATACATACATACATACATCATACATACATACATACATACATACATACATACATACATACATACATACATACATACATACATACATACATACATACATACATACATACATACATACATACATACATACATACATACATACATACATACATACATACATACATACATACATACATACATACATACATACATACATACATACATACATACATACATACATACATACATACATACATACATACATACATACATATATATATATATATATATATATTTGCAATCTCTTTAGAGATTTGAAAACAAAGTCGAAAGCAGAAAAATAAATGAAACTAAATTCCTTTGGGAGCAAACAAGTTTTTTTTTCCGGAAATTCCTTTTAGAAGATAGGGATCGATACAAAACTAGGTATGTGTTTCAACCTTAATTTCATAATTTTAAGTTTTTGTAACATTATTAACTTATAGGGTTAAGGTTAAGATTTGATCCCATAGTTGTACAAATACTATGTTAAACTTATGATCTGTTATAGGAATTGAAAGTAAACGCATCAGGAATTATCCTTGCAAATAGTTATAAGAATAGATTGAGCAGAAACGCTGCCCAAATTTATATTGCGAAGTTCTAAAGCCGTTACCCAGCCAACCAATAATTCAGGTGAATAAATCTAACTTGTTTTAAAATTTATAAATGAATTTTTATGAGCATGGGATGTTTAAACTTTGACGCATAAAGGGATACTATTAGACCAGCATTTAGGCCACTAGTATACGTACGATTTGCAAATTGTATCCGCTATGGGGGAAATTCCCATATGTGGCTGGTAACGTGGGCTGGAAGGTTATACGTAAGACGCACTCCGCAGGCAACCTAACCAGTGAGGGGCTGTGGGCTGGAGGGAACAATTGTAAGACGCACTCCGCTGTTGTTCCTATATGCAGTGGTCGTACCGATCAGTGAAATAACCTGCTAAATGTCTAGTATAGCCATTATTAATTATGGTTAAAGGAGCGAACATGCTATGCTTACATATCGAGTCTGTTATTTGTATTCACCAACAGTATGTTGACGTTTTATTTTCAAAAAAACTTTTCAGGTAATAATGAAACGTAAAAGAGAAGCAAGATTAGAGATTCTTGGCCTATAATGCCTTGAATAAGATCTTGTGGTGAGACCATGGAGCTATTGGAGCTAGGCCTCCAAGTCATGTATAAACCGGATATTATTAAACGAAATGTAATTATGCGTGTGTAAAAATCAGGTTTACTATAAATTGAAATGATGGTGTTCATACCTATGCGTATGAAACTTTATGAAATCCTGAAAACTTATTCTGAAAAGCTATTAATAAACGATGAAAATGTGGTTTTTCATACTAACACGCGTATGAACTATTTATAAATCATGAAAAACAGTTTTCACATCCATGCATGTGAATAATTTGAAATTTTTGAATTCACGAAATAACGCTTCCGCTAAACACATATGAATAAGAGTAATAAACTCTGACCGAGACATATACATGAAACCAATTCAGGTCACAGCGCCCGGGTTGCCGAGAGCCCAGGGTGTGACATTTTCTAGCTTCGGATTCGATCTTATAGGCTCCTTCCCATTTTGGAGCAAGCTTTCCATTAGCTGGATTGGTGGTATTTTGAAATGCCTTTCTTAAAACCAAATCTCCAACTTGAAACCTTCGTATCATAATATTCTTATTATAGGATTTGGCTATCTTTTGTTGATATGTTGCTATCCTTATTCTTGCAATATCCCTAAGTTCATGAATAGTATCTAGATCCTCAGATAGTATTTTCTTGTTGGATTCTAGATTTTGTAAACTTGACCTTGCAGTAGGGACAACCATTTAAGTTGGGAGAACAGCTTCAGAACCGTATACTAAAGAGAATGGTGTTTGACCAGTTGCATTCTTTGTGGTTATCCTATCTCAGCCCATAGGGCCAATGAAAGTTCTTCATCCACTTTCCTTCTTGGATCCAACTTTTTTCTTAAGGTTGTTGATGATGATCT
>SZYD01002632.1:0-85979 GCA_009363875.1 Mikania micrantha
TTGTTAATCTTCATCATCCCCTTCCGATTTGCATTGGGATTGTTTGTTATTATTATTATTATTATTATTATTTTTGCAATTGCACATGTGCGGCTGTTCTTCTTCCTTTTTTTTTGATTATAATTGCGTATTACATCCTTCATTTTTGGGTCCATATATTTGGCATATTTCATTTGATTTTCTACAAATTTCATTTGTTTCATTATATGCATCTGTATAAGGATTTGATGCAATCTTTCATCATATTAATAGCATACATGTGATCTTTTATGTGTTTTTAATTTACTAAAATATTAATGCAAGTTTTTTCTGTTGAGTTGTTAGATAAACAAAAATGAACTTAGAAGATGATCCTTTCTTGAGTTTACTTTGTTATGACAAGAATGATGATGATGTTATTTCTATTGAAGATTGGAGTGCAAGTGAAAAAGATAATGAGAGTAATAGTGATGAAGATCATGAACATGATGTTGGGTATCCTTGTTATGATCCTAATTTGGATTGGAAATTGATGAAGCCTATTGTTGGAATGAAATTTGAGAGTCCTTCACAATTAAAAGAGAGCTTGATTGACTACGGTGTTTCAAATGGCTATCAATTAGTTTTTTGGTAAACGACCACAATAGGTTGCTGGTAAGATGCGGGAAAGAAGAAACCGAAGAGGATGGTGATGGAAATAAAAAGAAAGTATGGGCGTGTCCATTTAGGCTTTGGGATATGCAAGAGGACATTAAGAGAAAATATGCAAGAGGACATTAAGAGAAAATATGAATGCAAGGTTAGTATTGGTCAATGTAGTAGAGCAAAAAAGAAGGTATTGGATGAGTTTGAAGGTGGATTGAAAGAACATTATGGAAACTTTCGGATTATCAAGCTGAGATATTACAGACAAACCGGGGAGTACTGTGAAGATGGTTGTGAACACGATGACAAATGGAGATGTTTATTTTAGTAGTTTCTATATTTGTTTGAAAGGTGTCAAAGATGGATGGATCAATGGGTGCCGAAATGTCATTTGTTTGGATGGATGTTTTCTTAAAAATAGCGGTCAATTACTTTCGGCTGTGGGAGAGACGCAAACAATCATATTTTTTCTTTAGCATAGGCTGTTGTCTCTGTTGAGAATAAAGAAAATTGGAAATGGTTTCTTGATCTGTTGAATGATGACATTAAAATTGAAGGTGGAGTTGGACTGACTTTAATTTCTGACCAACACACGGTATTTTAATTTGTACTCAATTACACACATTTGTTTGTTTCTATTGTTATTTATTTGTTCTTTGTTTGTCACTAGGGAATTATAGAAGCCGTAAAGGATGTATTTCCATATGCAGAGCATAGGCAATGTATAAGACATATCTATGCTAATTTTAAGAATAAATTCCGTGGGCTTCAATTTAAAAACTTGTTTTGGGCTGCTGCAAATTCAACAACAAAGGAACAATTTGAAGAAATAATGAAAGACTTGAAAACCATTAGCAAAGGTGCGTATGCTCATCTTATGGAGAGAAATCCAATTACTTGGTCAAGAGCTTTTTTTGAGGTTGGTAGGGCGTGTGATGCATTTGAGAATGGAATGAGCGAAAGCTTTAATTCACACATTCGAGTCGCAAGAAGGAAACCTATCATCACCATGTTAGAAGAAATTAGAACATTTGTGATGAATAGAATTTTTCTTAATGGCCAAAAAAGCAGAAAATTTAGAATAGGGGTGAGCAAAAAACCGAAAAAACCGAACCGGAAACGAATTAACCGAAAAGACCGAACCTAAAAAACCGAACCGAATGAATAACCGGGAAAAACCGAACCGAAAAAAACCGAAACCGAATTTTTCGGTTCGGTTGCGGTTTTTCATTTTATAAAAACCGAAAAAAACCGAACCGAACCGATTTTTAATATTTCTTAAAAATTCATATATATATTTATATATATTGCTATTTCCATACTTATTTAATGAGAAGAAACATACAAAAAGTCTACTGTTGCAGATGATAAAAATTTAGATTATATAAAATCTATCATTTTAAAAGGTAAATATCGGAATTATTGGATATTTAGTTATTTACTTTTGATTTTTTTAGATGTAAGAACATGGTGGTAATTATTTTGTTTTTTAATTAGTTGGTGCTCGATCATTTAATTATTAATTGTTAAACATGTTTTTATTTTCAATGTTGGGCGTAAGAGCGAACAAAAAAAAAACAAAAACAAAAAAAAGTAAAAAAAAAAACCGAAAAAACCGAAAACCGAACCGAAACCGACAAAAAAACCGAAAAACCGAAAACCGAAAAACCGAACGGTTTGTAATAAATAAAAACCGACTATGTCGGTTTCGGTTTCGGTTTTAGCCAAAAACCGAACCGAACCGAACCGAACCGTGCACACCCCTAATTTAGAACATGAAGTATGCCCAAGAATCAGAAAAAAACTAGGAGACATTAGTATGAAGCAAAGGTAATGATTATCTTTTTAATTTTTTGATCATTTAATATGAATTATTATAGTCTTTTGTGTTGATTCTGTGGGTATTGGAAGGTGATTCCAAGTGATAACATCATATTTGAAGGAATGAGAAGGATGCATTAGTAGTAAACATTGATGAACAAACTTGTACTTGTATATCATGGCAATTGTCAGGAATACCATGTGTTCATACAGTAGCAGCTTTAGTCTTCATCAACAAGGACCCAGAAACTTATGTTAGTAATTGGTTTAAAAAGGATATGTTCAAGGAAGCATATAAATACTCTGTCAAGCCACTAAAAGGAAGTATGTATTGGCCTAAAACTGATGATATCAAAACCTTGCCTCCAAAAGAAAGATGAATGCCCGGTAGGCCAACGGTAAAGAGAAAAAGAGACCCTTCAGAGAAAGTAAATAAAAACTCCAATGTTGGTTATGGAAGAAAAATGACATGCCAAAATTGTCAAGGAATTGGACACAATATGAAGTCTTGCAAGAACGAGAAAAGAGACCCCCAACCAAAAGAAACGAGGCCAAAAGGTAGACGTAAAAGAGTCAACTCAACAACCATTACCCATGATGAGAATGTTATCTAGTAGAACAATATTTTTGTTTTGATGTTGCTTTATCTGTTTGGAACAATAGAATTTTGAAATTTGTTTGGTGAAATATGATATTTAATTTTGCATTTGGAGTGATGATATTTGATTTTTTATATGTTATATTCATTAAGTTGTAAATTCTTTTAAATAAAATTGTGGTTGGATGAAATACCAAAAACGAATATTAGTTTTTTAATTTTATAATATCTTAAAGTTACGTAAAGGGCATATATTTAGGAAAACGTCAACTTTTTAATAAAATTAAAAAAAAATCATGTTTTAATTAAAAATCGAAAAAAAAGAAAAAAAAAAGCTATGTAAAACGCCATATAAATGTTTAATTCTTAGGAATACAATGGAAACAAAAAAAAATGCCATGTCAGTAGGTTAAATGACATGTCAGCATGGTAACCTGCTAAGGAGGTAAAAAACATAGGACTAGAACACTTTATGTAAGTTGAGTTACTTAATTGAAACAAAAAAAGTTTGAGTGACTTAATTGGAACACTTTGGAAAGTTGGTTATATTTCTATGAAGTTTTCCCTAAAATTAACATTTGATTCCACGGTATATACATTGATAAATACATTAAATATATTTCTTTGAAAAGGTATTCTTTATATTAATCTTATTTTAACTTTAATAATTACAAAAATATTATATCATTCTTTATATTTGTAATAGTCAAACCCACTACACCAATTAATAGTTGGTTTACCCTTATTAGGTAAATGAGCTAGTAAGTAATATCACATTTTCTTATTTGTTTTTTTTATCTTTAATTATTTCTTTCACTTTACACACACACACATATATATAATTAACACAATATATATATAGGGGAAGGATCACAAGAAAACTACCAAATCTTAAAAAAACTAAGAAAACTCTTTTTAACCAATGAGATAATTTCTTTAATATTCATTTAATTTAAATAAAAAGGTTATTTTAGTACAATTACATATAATTATTTTTAGAATGTATATTTTATTAATTATCTATCCCATATTTTTAGAATGTATGGTGCACCATCCAAACCTCTTCAAGATTCACGTTTAGTGTGCACCGATCGTTGACTGCCATTCACCGATAGGAGATCGCCGTCACCCTCAGCCGCCACCGTCCGCCGTTAGTTCCGACGGAGCACCGATTGTTGACTTCTTTTGCAAACACCACCATCGCAGTTGTTGACGCCAACCATTACGACCACAGCCCTCCACGCACAGTGTAGATTTCACGTTCACGGTGGTGCGCTCTCACGACACGACTAGGGCTTCACCGATTACAGTTTGAAGACGCCGTGTTCCTTTGCTCCGGTGAACAGAGGCAGCGACAATCTGCTCAGAATCCATTCCGGCTTATTCTACAACGGGTTTTGACAGGTTATTAACCCTTGCTTCCATTATGAAATTGACATGTATTTTTAAAACCGATTTGCATAAGAAGCATTTTTTTAAAATCCTACAATATTAATGTTTATAATTTTTTTATTAAAAAAATACAAATATACAAGTGTGTTATTTCATTTTTCTTTAATTAATATGAAACACATTTGTATAATGACTTAGTTGTATAAGAATATAACTCTGGTATTAATGACAAACATGTACGAATGTATAAAACTATCATTAATTTGTGGTTTTTTATGATGAATTTGAGATCAATTTTGGGTCGTTTCCTTCGTCGCAAGTCCTAAACATCACAAAATAAGTTGGACTAATTAACTAGATTACAGTCACTAAGGGGCTGTTTGTTTTTTGAAAAAACGTCTGCGAAACCTCTTTTGTCTGCACCTCGCAGACCAAGAAAAATGTGGGGTGTTTGTTTTCTCGCAGACATTTCATTAAAAAAACGTCTGCGAGACCTCTTCTTGGAGAAGACATGGACCATCATCTTCAAACCTCTTCAAACCCTTTTTCTCTTCTTCCCACCGGCGAACAGAAGACCACCGATCTCCACCGCCGCCCGCCGCCCTCCTCCACCGCCACCGCCCTAGGTCGTTCGATGTCCACCGTCGCTCCTCCACCGTCGTCGCCCTCCACAGCCTAGCCTCCCACCGCCAATCGCGACGCCCCCTCCACAGCCCTAGGTCGTTCGAAGCTTTGAAAGGGGCGTTGATGATGATAGCGTTGATGCCCCTGGTGGAGTTTCAAAGGGCCATCGCCTCTCTCGCCGTCGCCTCCCCCCGCCGTCGCCTACCCCGCAGACGCTGAAACCCTAGCCTTGCGATTGATCCACAGCCTTCAAGAACGGCCGCTGACCTCCACAGCCTTCAAGAACACCGCCGCACATGGTGGAATATGTGGTGGTGGAGGATCTGATCGGAGGAGCATGGGATGGTGGTGGAGGTTCCGATCGGAGGAGCATGGTGGTGGAGGTATTGATCGAAGCCTTGTGGTGGAGGATTGCAGATGTGGTTGAAGAGATTAAAGATGAAAAAATCAAACAGTCTTCTTTAAGCAGACAAAAGAGGTTTTGTCCACCTCTTCTGCAAAAGAGGTTTGCTGACGTGGTCCGCAGACTACAGATGTTTTACCTCTTAAAAAACAAACACCACCTAAATGCTACACCTAATCTATAAATTATTATTATTCATATCATGACTTGAACCCTTAACCTTAACTAAAAACATTCATTGATCACGAATTATAAAATATCATACTTTAAAATTTTATAATTTAACAAATATGAAGGTGGATTATAATAATGTTCAAGAATTACAATTCAATATATTAAATGATATGAAAAAAAAATACATATTTAGAAATCTAATATAAAATTAATTTTCTATAATTATTATATCGTCAACTAAATTAATTTATATGAAACTATAATTATATTTTTATTTGACATTTCTGTATAATTTTAAAAATAGACATGCAGTATGGGTAGTTATTGTATCATCAATACAATTTTATATTTTAATCATATATCTTCAATGTCTTAGATAAATATATTAATTAATAGTTACAATTTTTATGTAAATACTAAATATTAAACTCAAATTTAATTTATTGTTAGTTAAATTATTTAATTATAGCTTTACTAATTTACAAACTGAAAATACTTTTATAACTATGTAGGTTCCAACTAAAAAAATATTTAATTATTATTATAGTCAAAAGCACCCAAGTAATTTATTTTACTATCTTATTTGTTAACATTAATTCATAAAAAAACATCATTCATTTAATATTTTATTAATTTAATCTATTGTATTACAATGGTTCTAATCTACTATGTAATACAATATAATATACACCTAAAAGATGCAACATACATTGTTGGTAATTTTAGTGTTATCAACAATTTTACGGTATTGGATTAACTTGTAAATCGAGATAATAATATTAATAAATAATCGAATTTTGTGATGCTGGAGTGCGGGCTCGTTTAATATTAATATTATTTGGGCTTTATTAATTATAGCCTTATAAATAAATAGAGACTTTGAGTTTATACGGGCTTGCAATTAAATTAATAAAGAGATGCACTAATATAAATGTGGGTGTGGCTATATATAGCGTAGAACACACAAAACAAAATGGTTGATTTTTTCTCTCGATTGAATTCCATGTTCTGATGTTGATGTACGGTTACAGAACCATCAAAGAAAGAACATTCACAAAATTCATCAAATTCAATTCCTACAAACATTCTCTGTCTAATCCGATAAACCATTGTGTGTAACCCACAAATAGGTTTATCTGATAGTGATTCACGATTCAGAGATTAATCCAAGTTATGTTTATGAAGATTCAAGTAAGTTGTGTTCGTAAAGATTGAAGTTCCAGGTTTGATTTCTACTGTTTGATTCCAATATATGATATTTCTAACAAAGATAAACCTATTTGATGGTTTGCAAATCTTTCTGAAACTAATAGATTTTCACGTTTGCAATTAGGTCTATAAGAAACCTTATTCGATAAACACTATCTGTTGGATTATTAAAACTAATTGAAATTCACATTAAATGATATGGAATTTCAATTTTGTCGAATGAAATTTATGCATGAATTCAAAATTCTGCAATGAATGTTCCCAATGTACAAATACAACGGTTTGGGCAAACAAATGGAATGAATGGATTAAAAAGGAAATTGGCAGAAAGGAAATTATTGTTCCATTTTATTTCATTCGGTTGTGCCATTGAAAAGAAAAAGGAAAAACTAGCATGCGGTATGTTATAAAACCCTTGCTAATATACTGGAACACTAAATTTAAAGATTTCAATATGATGTTATACGAATATGTGTGTGCGCGTTTCTGAAACGGGTCTTTAAATTCCTTAAATCAATTTGAAATTAGAATTTGAAATATGAAAATTATGTATCAAACTGATATGAAATTTGTTCCCCTGCAAGTCTGGAATCACCATGGGATCTTTACTAAAGTAATCACTTGTTCTTGCAATTTGAGATAACCCACTGCTTTCTTCATGTTTTAGAAATTAAATAGATAAAACTTATAATGTACCAAACCAAACATTTCTTTGGGTTATGATTACATAACAAAATTTGATACATCCTGTTTTCAAGTTTGATATATTGTTATTAATTTGGATTTTCAGTCTTCCTAGAATTTCATTATATATATAACTGAATATATGATAACAAATCAGATATCAAATTCAAGTTTTGGTTTATTACCTACACATATATTAATTTGAAAGAAGTTCCTGCTCTGGAACTAAACTTTGGTTCCTGGATTTAGTAGTGATTGAACAGTTTGGAACTTTGGATGCAAGAATTGCAATTCCATGCAATTTTAAATGGGTCAAGTACCAATCATTGTAATTCTATTTGAATGCTTGAATTGCACATAGATTGAGTAAAATTGGTTTTCATTTCTATAAACCCATTGTTATTAGTTGAAGACTGTTGAATACTACTAATTGTTTCTTTTATAATCTACTAGTATATTCAGGGAAATAAGATACTAAAATTTCACTTATGGGTTCTTTAATTCCTGCAATTCAATACTTGAATATTATGCATACTGTTTAACATTGGTCTATGGTTACTAAAAGGCTAAAAGTCAAATATTTGAATATTATGCATATTGTTTAATGTGGTTATGTTTTAAGGATTTAAACAAAGAAATAGAGGAAGTTTGTTAAGTTAGAAAATTTTATAAAGAAGTTATTATTTGTCTACATATGAATGACACGTTGATCTTTGGAACTGACCAAGATCAAATTGATAAGACAAAACAATTATTGTCCTCAAACTTTGAAATAAAGGATATGGGGAGGTAGATGTGATCCTTGTGATTAGGATTAAAAGGAGTAACAATGGTTTATAGTCATGACTCAGTCTCACAACGTTGAGAAAATATTGAAGAAATTCAATTATTGTAATTGTTCTCCTGCTATTACCCCTATAGATCCTAACATCAGACTTATGCCCAATTAGGGTAATCTATTTTCAAAGTTGAAGTATTCTAAGGCAATGGAACGTCTTATGTGTGCTATGATTAGTACAAGATCTGATGTTGATTATGATGTAGGAAAACTAACTAGGTATACTAGTAATCCAAGTTTACATCATTATCAAGCTGTGAACATGTTGTTTAAATACTTGAAAGGAACCATGAACTATGGTTTGTTTAATTTTGTTTTCCTTCAGTTATTGAAGGATATTCTGATGCAAGTTGGTAACAAATATGGAAGATCATTTTTCTACAAGTGGGTGGTTATTCCTACTTGGTGAAGGTGTAATTGCATGGGCATCAAAGAAGATAAATTTGCATTACCAACTTGACGATGGAATCTGAATTTATAGCTTAATCAACAAACGGTAAAGAAGTTGATTGGCTAAGAAATCTGATCTTTGAGATTCCATTGTGGTCAAAACCGATATCATTAATTTCTATCAGATGTGATAGTGTAACTACCTTGGCTAAGATATATAGTCAAGTGTATAATGGAAAGTCTAGACATTTAATTGTCAAGCGTAGCATGATTAGAGAGTTAATCATGAATGGAGTGATATCTGTTGAATTTGTAAGATCAGAACTTGATTTAGCTGATCATCTAACTAAAATGTTAGGAAGAGATCTCATGAATTAATCAGCTAAAGGGGATAGGTTTAAAATCTATTTAAATATCTTATGTCAAGACACCCAAATCCCATCTAATACAACATTAGATGCTGAATTCAATGTGGCAAGCTTGTCATAAAGATATTGGAACACATTAGTTAAATTATCCCAAGGTATGTGTTTAGACTGTAAGATAAAGGAGGTTGAAATTTAATTTCTTAATAGTTCATTGATAAATTGCAGTGCATGTGCAAGAGTAATGAACTGCCTATAAGAATATGAAGTTTAGCCGCTTCAAGAAGCTTTGGACTTGAGCTTTGATATATTCTTTGAAGGATTAGGACACACGCTAGTAAAACATTGTGTCACGTGGAATTTGGATTTGTAAACATATGTGTATATTACCTACATGTATTTAAATGGATAACATGGGTTCAATCTATTATGATACCATGTTATTATAATATTTGTAACGTGTAATATACTAAAATGAAAATTCAATCCATAGGACATTTTCATTTATGCATATGTTTGCAGTTTTGTGAGGATGGTTGAGTTAATCATGGATATCACTAAAATGGGGGAGGAATGTTGGTAATTTTAGTGTTATCAACAATTTTACAGTATTGGATTAACTTGTAAATCGAGATAATAATATTAATAAATAATCGAATTTTGTGACGCTGGAGTGCGGGCTCGTTTAATATTATTTGGGCTTTATTAATTATAGCCTTACAAATAAATAGAGACTTTGAGTTTACACGGGCTTGCAATTAAATTAATAAAGAGATGCACTAATATAAATGTGGGTGTGGCTATATATAGCGTAGAACACACAAAACAAAATGGTTGATTTTTTCTCTCGATTGAATTCCATGTTCTGATGTGGATGTACGGTTACAGAACCATCAAAGAAAGAACATTCACAAAATTCATCAAATTCAATTCCTACAAACATTCTCTGTCTAATCTGATAAACCATTGTGTGTAACCCACAAATATGTTTATCTGATAGTGATTCACGATTCAGAGATTAATCCAAGTTATGTTTATGAAGATTCAAGTAAGTTGTGTTCGTAAAGATTGAAGTTCCAGGTTTGATTTCTACTGTTTGATTCCCATATATGATATTTCTAACATACATGTAATGCCATACTATTATACATTGATAAAAAAATTATATAACATACTTGATGTTCTTTAATCATTTAATTTGGGTCGGTCTCATCATTCACAATAGCTCTATTTCACCATCAGTCGATATAACTTGCAATTATTACTTTTTTAAAGCAACAAATGAAAGTAAATAAGGGGAAAAATTATATTACACATATTACATGCGATAAACTCTAAACTCAAAAATCTTTTAAGGGCTAAAAATGATTATTTACAAAGTTTAGAGATAAAACATAAAAGCTAGTTTATGAATGAAAGTTTAAAGTTTTAAAATTTGAAAGATTATAAATGGTTAATGACAAATTGTCATTGACACATCAAATGAAGAGCCTGAATAAAATTTAAACTCTAAAGCTTGAGATGATTAACATAAAATTCAACTAAGTTTAGAGATGAAACATAGAAGTTTAGTAGTAAGCCTAAATATTTTGATATTAAGTGTAAGATAAACTTTAAATACATAAAAATGAGGAGGTCAAAATAGACACTCTATATGTCTAGTGATGAAACCTAAAGGTTGAAAAATAAAACTTAAATGCCTTGAAATTGAAGAGTTATAAGTGATCGGTGATGACATTATACAAAGTTTATAGATAAAACCCTAAAAATTAACAGTAAACTAAATAATAAAAAAAAAGTATGAAAAAAGCAAAGAAAGCAAATCATGGACTAAAGGAAAAAGTTAAAATAATTCCAAATACCTAACTGTAAATAACAATCTTTCTACTCTAATAAACAAAGGTTTTCTAGGGACACTTGGCGTGTTCCTAGAGCACCTTAATTTTCGTTTCCCGCCTAAAACATTTTACTCAAAAAGCTTTCTATGTGGTTATACCCATTTCAAAATAATACGGATTCAAATACTTATTACCCATTTCCTTCCTTTTTTTCTCTTATCCGGCCGATCAAACAAATATTCAACATCTTCTGTTTAAAATTGCTACTCATCGTTCATTGTTGCAGTTAAAACAAAAAAATTTAATAAACCCAAATCTCTAAAATCATCCTCGTCATTCATCAATCCTTCAACAAGCATGACACTATGTGGAACCAAATTCTCAACCACAATATCTTCTTCTTTTCGAACCATTTTTTCTGTGCCATGGAATACGGATGGAACATGACGAAATCAACATCATCACCATCCGATATGTATTGATTTCTGAAGCATATGTTCTTTATTAAGTATGTTTTTCCGTTAATTGAATGAATTGAATAACTATATACATAAACGATATTGATAAATTGTCTTTTATGTTTATGGATTGTGAAAAAGATGACGGTTGGGGTTTTGTAAATATGAAGCAAACATTGTTAGGTGTGGATTTGTTTCTTTATTACATTTTATCGAAGTACGTAATTTGAGTTCCCATTTTAATCCAACTGTTTTTTTACTATCTTACAACTATGTATACGGTGTCATTCAAAAAAACTATTTAATTTTAAAAATTAAATGAATTCCATAATAATGCATCTACAATTTTCTATATTTAACTGTTAATTTAAAGTTTTAAAATTCATTTGACTAGCATAAATTGTTCCTAAAATAATTATGCTAATTAACTAATAATTTTCCAATATTTCTAAAACGTTTGACAATCATTTCTTTAATTATTTATTTTATTCCCTTAGCTTTCTGTATAAATACTTATTATACTAAAATTAACGTATCTTTTAAAAAATTTCATTAAATGGTTTATCTTGTCATTTTTAATTCTAATTCTAATCCATTTAGCTTCTACAAAATTCAAAAACTAATACCAATTCATCTTACATTTATGGCTCTATTCTGTTAATACTTAACGGAGTTAACGGAAAAATGACCGAATTTGCAATATTTGAAAACTTAAAGGATTGATTTTGATATTTTGAAACATAAAGGACTATATCTAAAATTTTGTGCAAACATAAATGACTAAAAGTGCAATTTACTCTTTAAATAATTAATATTTACTTATGTACAACTATTGATTCCCTTCTAATTTTCTTTACTTTTGTACAAATTCATTCTAAATTTAAGTTATTTGATATTAATTAGAATGATTTAACTACTTATTATTTAATTAATATTTATAAAAATCGTTTCCTGTCAATCAGTTTC
The DNA here is from genome assembly GCA_009363875.1 of Mikania micrantha. NCBI lineage: Eukaryota > Viridiplantae > Streptophyta > Magnoliopsida > Asterales > Asteraceae > Mikania > Mikania micrantha. The sequence continues at coordinate 12,385 of SZYD01002632.1, forward strand.
ATCACTTTTTTTTTATTTCTTATTTAATTTACCTTACAAATACACATATATCTTCTCTTAAGATACTCAAACATTTCTGATAGCCGCTAATAGGTAAACTTTTGCACTTATATTATATATGCAATAATTGGGCTTTTATGTTATATCATTTATCTTTTTGTCATTAATACAGATAATATATACTGGAAAATTACTTTGTTGAAGGACTTGGATGTCTTATAAGATAATTATACATTGAAGGTTCGCAAATCGCAGCACATGTTCAATGACTCAACATAAGTATACTCTTATGAGATGATCATAACAGACGAACAATAATACTTCTTTTTAAACTATTTATTTTTAATGTAAAATATATAATATAAAATTATATTATTTAAACATATTAAATTTTTATATGGTACAAAATTCGAAGCCAGTGTTATTAAGGACGTATTGGTTCTCGTATGAAAAGTTGTTGCAAGAATTCCAAGAAGAACAATGTTTATTCATCCACAAGGCAGCATTAGCTAAAAAACGATATAAATACAACATTTTTAACATTTCACATAACTTTTGCTTTGATGAAAAAACCATAGTCGTAGTTTTATAAACTTTACAAATATAAGTCTTTTGTACATGATTGTAATTTCATGTTTGTCCCTTGTAAAATAACTTGATTATTTGTTTATAAATTTTTTCGACATGAATTTATTCATCAACGGTGTAATACACGGGTACTAACCTAGTATATATATATAATAATAAACATGAGTAAGGTTCTTGTACAAAATAATAATTTTGTAAAAACAGTGAGAAACGATCTGAACCTTTGATATGTTATCATCAATGGTTATTAAAGAACTAGTGGCATGATTGTAATTAATATGTTGTTTAAAATGGAAATAAGGGCACAAAAAGAATTTCCATATTTGCAGATATCATGTTATCCATTAAATCATGAGCAGTTACTATTTTTAAGGAATAAGTCAGTTTCCTTTTCGCTATGTGCTAATATGTGTTATTAGTACATGAAGTGTCACACCCCCACCTCTCGTCACCTCATCATGATGTCACTGAAACGGTTGTGGAAGCATAGTGGTGATGTCTCCGAGATGAGGGGTGACTTACTTGATCCGATATCACAAGCACACATATTAACTTAAAAGAAATACATTACAAGGATGTCGTAATCACAACCAATATTACATTATATGATCTAAGTTTATTACATTTATTTAATTACAAATGCTTAAAGTGCTGCCTCACCAGGTGGTCACTGTCTTCCTGCAAAAATATTTAAATTTGAAACGTTAGCACAAAGCTGGTGAGTTCGTAAGTTCAAGTTCCACAATATGATATGATATGTAATTATAAGTTCTCAAAATGTTCAATTCCAGAAAACCATGAGACCTGTATCTAGTTCCTTTCTGACGTTCTTGTTCTATAAGATACTACCCGTCGGTAACACCTTAATGCCTCATTATCTTAATGTGTATCACAACATTAAGAAGTTCTAAAAACAGGAAACAAACATTCACACGAGGGGAGTTGCAGCTCCCAGCAAATGGGTGGTCAGCCGATAGTACTCTCATTGTTTCCCCGTTCGGCCCCACATGGGTTCACTAGATACAGTTCAAAAATGAGGACTTTTAACTTCTGTGATAGTATTATCTTCTCAGGCAAAATCCCATGAAATCCACAAGTTCTCAACAATCACATGAAATCACTCAGATAACAGTGATACATATCATATAGTTCCAAAAAGTTCAACAGTGTTCCCCGATGTTTATAAAAGATTAAAAATAAAAGGGGTTGTACGAAACTCACCTGATAATATAAAGGTAGAAGAGTATCTCCCAACTGATAATAAAGGGGTGATTCTGCATTTATTTATATTTAATGAGTTATTTAAGCTTTAATTTACTGATTAGACCTTTCTGAACGTTCAATGTCAAAGACATTGCTTTGCAAGTCATCAAACTGATATTAAGTATTTAATTGGTTAATTTTGATATTGTATCATACAATGTATGATAATGTAGGAACGTACATTGAATTATATTCCTAATACAAGGTTGATGACCCTCTTGATTAATCAGAATAATCTAGGATTAACCAAATAGTTAATGTTGTTGATTATAATGCTAAAACAGTTTCTAGATGGTTTAATGGCTTAGGATTGATTAATCCTTGTTATTGATTACCCAAATATCATAAAATATCACAATGTAGCATTAGGATATGTGTAATAACCATGTTTAACATACTAATCTGACTGTTATCATAAACATCAGATAATCGTTCCAATGAGTATGTTAATGATCGTGATTAGTTTGAAACACTTGGATTTAACCTTGCATTTCAAAGATTAATCAAACTAATCACCTACATTGTTATAATCAAATGGTTTAAACCATTATAATCATGGTTATGATTTCATGCAAACCGGGCATTACAACGGATCAAAACAAGGATTTAACCGTTAAAACTTCGTGTTCTTTGTTTATAATCATTCCTAGCCATCATCTAGGCAATAATCAACAATCCTAACTATGCCATTACGTTCAAAATCAAGATCTAATCAATCATTATCAAACTAGAAGGTTAAAAATGAACCATTACCTAATATGACGGATATCTGCGGTTAAAATAACGATCAGGACTTGAAAACACGTTCCCTGGCTTCAACCACACGATCTGATGGTTTTAGAATTGAGGTTTGATGCTCAAAAGTGATGTTCTTCGTCTGGAAGTCGAGTATGTGCGAGATAGTTATAAAATTATAATTCTGCATGCAATCTGATGAAGAAGATCAGATTATTGCACCGCCTCACCCGTCGCGTACCGCGACTAGAGGCCAAAATGGCTTCGCGTACCGCGAAGAAATTCGGGAATCTCAGATATTTTTCATGCATCGCGTATCGCGGAGGACCCTCATCCTATCCTTCGCGTACCGCGACGAGTCAAGGAATTCAATACTTAGAAATTTTTCTTCGTTTTTCGATTCCGGGCTGTCACACCCCGAGCCGGCGGGATAGGATCGGTTGTCCCGTCGGGCGGAAGGTTCCCGGGGCGCGATATCGTGAGTGATAATCGTGATGATCAGATTGTTTACATTGCACACGATACAAATGAGAAATGCTAAATATAATAGAATTACAAAGTTAAATTACATCAGTAATGTTTATAATTTAACAATGTAAATCTACCATTGATGTCGACGGAGCTTAGCTAATAAACTAACTAAAAACCGACTTTAAACTAGACAAAAAGTAATAAATCTAGACTCTCTAAAACCTAAGCTACCGACAGGCAAGTGTACCTATCGTATGTAGCAAGACAAAAGTAAGTCCGGATATCGAACCCACAGACTTCTACAGACTGTACTAACTAGACTCTACGACTTATCTATACAAAATTTGTACTTAAATAAAATAATAATAAAGAAGGGGGGTTTTCTAACAAAACTAATAATAACTTAAATAGACTAAAATAGACGAGCAGACCAAAGACTAAATCAGAGAAGATAAGAAGCACTACCTAGGCTTTAATCATATACATGTTTGACAAGGTTCTATCGGGGATTGGAACTAATGTGATACCGGGATCTTATAATACTAAACTCAAAGGAAACTTAGAGCACCCTCGACCCTTCTCAAAGATAGTCAACTAAGGATCCTAAAAGCTGTTAAACCACCGGTTAAATGGATTCCCTTCACAGGTCATCCAAATATTTATGAAATATCCACTAGATTATCTACCTCACAGTATAATAATCTCAAAACACCTAAGAAATAACTGTCACACATTCTACCTCACGGCGCGAAAGTCACAGTTCACTTAAATGCTAGGAATAACTTGGGTTTTCCTATTGGACTCAATAAACAAGGTTTGATAGAAAAATTAGATTGATCTTCTCACGAAGTCTCTAACCTAGCAATCTAAAAACCAAGACTTATCGACAACTTCTCACCTCACGGCTATTAAAGTTAGTTGCACATCTTAATCATTTAAATCATAACAAAACATTCCTATGAATCACTCGGCCAAAGCAACTCATCCACTAATCAAAAACACACAGTAATTGATTCTAGCATGCACCTATTATGTGACAGACAATCACCAAGATACATGAGGAACATAATATCAATCATTTAACAATCCAAGATATACATTACACATCCAATATTCCAAACCAAGTTTTTAAATCATAAATCATTCACATCATAATGTTCCAAAACCGAATCAAACCAAAGTCAAACATGCATAATCATCTAACCTAGATAGTTCTAAAAGTTTAGCCACTAAACATCATATAAAAACAATCCATAATCTGTTTAATGTGTGAAAACATAAGATTCAAAGAGAAACTAAGAGAAATAAAGAAAACCGAGTGAAAAACACCCGAAATCTTCAATCCTAAGCCTTGATTCTTCAATCCAGTGCTTCCCAAACCTTGAGATCGCCTCTAATCGCCCCTAGCTGTCTCTCTGATCGTTCAGAATCGAATCCCCCTCCTTCCAGCCGTTTTCCCATGTTAAACTCGAAAAACTGCATTCTTAACCCTGTCGCGTAACGCGACACTCACATGGAAAACCCTCGCGCTACGCGAAGGGTCTCGCTACCCGACAAAATGGTCGGGTCAAACCCGAAATCATTAAAAGGGGTAAAATGGTAATTTCCACCTGTCGCACTACGCGACAGGGTTTCATGAGGTTGTCGCGATACGCGACATGTCTATTTTCCAGCTTTTATCTTCTTTTGTCTTCGGATTTGTTCTTGACCCACCGGGAGCTCGTTTTCTTGATCTTTTGCACCAAAATGACATGTTTATTACCTGCGAGCATGAAATTACAGAATTGTGAAGAACCAGCATAAATCGACTCTAAACCGAATAAAACTGTACAGAAACTCAATAGAAACAAAAGGAAAAACAGATGTGTTTTGCAACACATCACATCCCCACACCTATCTCTTTTTCGTCCCTGAAAAAGGCTTATGCAAAAATCTGGGATCATAGCTAGATAAAACGGTTTCTACACAATTAAAGTAGTTAATTCAAAATTCAATGCTTTGGAAAAGATTGCAAGTATTTTTATCCTTTTAAACCCATACTGATTATTCATGCCCCTTAATCATGGTTCATTAAGTTCATGTTCTACATTTCATTTCATTTGACCCACACTTAGGTAATTTAAAACCAACTCAATCCTGGATTCTAGCTTTCAAGTCATCCTTACATATAAACAAACAAGAAATTTCTCAAACCAGATTTTTATGAATGAAGCAGATGAAAGCGTGAGCATTTTTCTTTTATTTTTCAATCCATTGAATTTAACTTAGTGGTGTTTCAACCAGGCTGCAACCCGGCGTGTGACACATAAGTTTTTAATCCAACTTCTTTTCTTTTATTTTTTCTTTTTACTCAGCTTGTTTGGTGAAATGGGGGCGCCATAAGACTCGGATTTATTCTCATAAAAAGAGTACTTATGTGCCAGACAAAAATCAGATTTTCAAAAACTCTCATTTGTTATTATGCAAAGATTCATTTACAACTAGAAAACAGTTTCATTAATTCCAAATCCCCAAGATAAACCATGAAAATCATGCATTTAAGTAAAATTATACCAATCCTACGGGACAATTACAATCAGTTGAGCCTACCTACACATCCCATAACCAAAGCATATAATCCAAACCAACCAGTTAACTATGAATAAAACCATCAAACCTAACTTTTCTGTCATTTCCCATCATGCTTTTGCAACCAACTTAAACAAGAACAAGAAAGATCTAAGCCAAAGATGTAAAAACAGAATGAAAAGAAAAATTTTCAAAAATTTTGACTCAAAAACTTAAGTAAACTAAAATTCAAAAACTAACTACTAAAAGAAAACAAGACTAAAACAAAGTTTCCCATCCCCACACTTAAACTTTACATTGTCCCCAATGTAGAGAAAAAGGAAACCCCAAAAGAAAAACTAACAACTAAAAACTGAAAGTGACTTAGCTGGTTAACAAGAAAAACTGTCGAGTGTCAATCTTTCCACGTAGCTCCACAATTTACAATTCTGCTCCGCAGGCTACAAACAATAACATAAGATCTACACAAAACAAAGATCAAACAAGCATCAACACGTCCAAAACATGATAACAATAATATCCATGATTAAGTCCAACCACCAACCAACCTTACCAGTTAACTAAAAGTAACAAAGAAAAGCACAAATGAAACAAAGAAAATTAAGAACTAATTAAAATTTGAAAAACATCAATTCAATGCAACAAAAATGAATTTAGAACGCCTCCTATGGTAGTGAACACGGTGTAGAATAGGTAAATTGGGGGTAAAATTTGAAAATTAGGGTTTTTAAACATTTTAACACATTCCAGGACCCGTCGCGTAACGCGACAGATTTTTTTAATGGTCGTCGCGGTACGCGACAAAAGTTTGACCCGCGAAGTTGACCATATTGTCGCGTAGCGCGACAAATGGTCTTGTGGATGTCGCGTAACGCGACGGGGTCATTTTTCCAGAGAGTTTCTGGCATTTTCATGCCTTAGCCAAAATTTTCACCCCAAATCATTCTAAACCACCCACAAATGTTCTAAAACAAGAAATACATACCTGGTGGCTCCAATTCATCATTATGGCATCAAATTGATTAAAAACCTGCAAAACAGAAGAAAACACACAAAAAACGAAAACGAAAAACGAAAAAAACAATCACGAAAAACTAAAATCTACAAACTATACACTTGGGAGTTTAACCCAAGAGCTTCTCAAACTCATCTCAATTGGGGGGGTCAAGGGAAACCTCCTCCCTTGCAATTAACTCGTGACCACGATCACCAACATCCCATGGTCCTCCTCCCACAACTTCATGCACACCGACATCATCACTAGCCAAAACCACCCCCTCCATTCGGTGGACTAACTCACCACCGGCTCTCATAGAATTTGCTACCTTCAAACAAACGCTCTCATCACCCACTCTAAAAGTGAGTTTTCCCTCATATACATCTATGATAGCCTTAGCGGTGCGCAAGAATGGGCGCCCAAGAATGATGGGAACCTTCGTGTCCGCCTCCATATCCATCACAACAAAATCCACGGGGAACACAAACCTATCCACCTTGACTAGAACATTCTTCAAAATCCCCCGTGGACACTTAACCGACCGGTCCGCCAACGACAAGGTCATGCGTGTGGGGGACAAATCACCAAGGGCTAGCTTCTCGTACAAAGAATATGGCATCAAATTGATGCTAGCCCCTGAGTCCGCCAGAGCATACCTCCTTACATCATCTCCAAACAAGCACGGGATAGTAAACATTCCCGGATCTGCAAGCTTTTCGGGAAGCTTGTTTAAGATCACCGCGGAACAACCCGCACTCAATGGTACATTGGCGACCTCTCCTAAACTACCCTTACCCTTCAACAACTCTTTGAGAAACTTCACATACTTGGGTATGTGCTGAAGGGCTTCAATAAACGGGAGATTGATCTTGAGTTGTCTAAACATGTCAAGAAAGTGCCCGTATTCCTTAGCGTGTTTTTGATTAGTTAAACGTGCCGGATAAGGAACACGGGTAAGATCAATCTCCGTGGTGGGTTTAAACACAACCGGCTTACCAACTGCCGGCTTCTCAACGGGAGACTCACTGTTAGGTGCGGTACTTGCTGGGACTAGCCTCGGGGGCACCCTCCCAAGAGTCTCCATCTCAATTTCCTCATCCACCGGTTCCTCCTCATCTAAATCAACCGGTGGGATTACTCTCTCGCTCTCCTCAACTTCTACTAACACTGGTGGTATGAACACCTCTCCTCTACCTCCTCCAGAACGAGTAGTGACCGCCTTAACATGGGCATTTAGGTTGGTTTGGGGCTGACCCGGGAACTGACCCTGAGGCCGTTCATCCAACCGTTTGGCAATGTCACCAACTGTTCTTTGTAAATCCAAGAACGCAGATTGCTGGTTCTTGAGGAGAACATCATGTTCATGTAGGATCTTTTGTGTAGTGGCATCCTTAGCCACTAACTGAGTCAACAATTCCTCTATCCTACCCAAACCACCACCAGCACCTGCAGTGCTACCAGAACTACCACTCGGCTGCCCCTGCCCCTGGTTTTGACCAGAATGAAAACCAGGGGGATTACCTGAAGATCTATAAGTTTGGTTTGAATGATTTCCCCAACCGGGGTTATAAGACTGACCAAACCTACCCTGTCCCCCTACATAATTCGCCTGCTCCTGGCTCACTAAACACTCAGAAGTGGCATGACCACCTCTGCATATCTCACACCTATCTACTCTCATCTTCAACTCCTTGACATCCCTAGCTAAAGACTCAAGAGCAGCAGCAACACTAGTGTCCACATTGACGTGGTGAACTCCTCTTGTAGAAGAGGAGGAACTAGCAATAGGAATGGAATTCCTATTTGATGACCGCTGCTCATGCTCGGCCTGAGCGAAGCTCTCAAAAAGATCATTGCATTCGGCCACATCCCTCTTACCCATGAGGTGGCCTCCTGCAGAAGTGTCAAATCTGGCACGAGTCTCATATGTGAGCCCATTGTAGAATTTCTCTACAAGGGCCCATTCAGATAAACCATGCTGGGAGCATCGACTTAGAAGGTTTTGGAACCTCTCCCAAGCAAGATAATAGGGCTCATCAGGGGCCATTCTGAAGGAATGGATCTCATCTCTCAGGCGGGCGGCCTTAGCAGGTGGGAAATACTTTTTAAGAAAAGCATCCCGGAGGCTAGCCCAGGTGGTGAAAGTGCCTGGAGGATGAGAATCGAGCCAAGTAGCTGCTCGCCCCGACAAAGAAAAGGGGAATAGGTGCATGAAAATCGCATCTTCGGTGGCCCCTTGAAGATTAAAGGTGCCACAGATGCGTGTGAGTCGAGCAAGGTGTGCGGGTGCATCTTCATCATCACGACCGCTGAATTGAGCATTATTAATGGCTGTCATGATATATGAAGGAATCTGCCACGAATTTTCATTCGGGATCGGTGGCGGAGTAATGGGGTTGTTAAGCCCCGTGAAACCCGCAGTGGCCTGCTGATGCACAGTACGACGTGCCGCGTATCGCGTAGGACCCTCATCCTATCCTTCGGGAATCTCAGATATTTTTCATGCATCGCGTATCGCGGAGGACCCTCATCCTATCCTTCGCGTACCGCGACGAGTCAAGGAATTCAATACTTAGAAATTTTTCTTCGTTTTTCGATTCCGGGCTGTCACACCCCGAGCCGGCGGGATAGGATCGGTTGTCCCGTCGGGCGGAAGGTTCCCGGGGCGCGATATCGTGAGTGATAATCGTGATGATCAGATTGTTTACATTGCACACGATACAAATGAGAAATGCTAAATATAATAGAATTACAAAGTTAAATTACATCAGTAATGTTTATAATTTAACAATGTAAATCTACCATTGATGTCGACGGAGCTTAGCTAATAAACTAACTAAAAACCGACTTTAAACTAGACAAAAAGTAATAAATCTAGACTCTCTAAAACCTAAGCTACCGACAGGCAAGTGTACCTATCGTATGTAGCAAGACAAAAGTAAGTCCGGATATCGAACCCACAGACTTCTACAGACTGTACTAACTAGACTCTACGACTTATCTATACAAAATTTGTACTTAAATAAAATAATAATAAAGAAGGGGGTTTTTCTAACAAAACTAATAATAACTTAAATAGACTAAAATAGACGAGCAGACCAAAGACTAAATCAGAGAAGATAAGAAGCACTACCTAGGCTTTAATCATATACATGTTTGACAAGGTTCTATCGGGGATTGGAACTAATGTGATACCGGGATCTTATAATACTAAACTCAAAGGAAACTTAGAGCACCCTCGACCCTTCTCAAAGATAGTCAACTAAGGATCCTAAAAGCTGTTAAACCACCGGTTAAATGGATTCCCTTCACAGGTCATCCAAATATTTATGAAATATCCACTAGATTATCTACCTCACAGTATAATAATCTCAAAACACCTAAGAAATAACTGTCACACATTCTACCTCACGGCGCGAAAGTCACAGTTCACTTAAATGCTAGGAATAACTTGGGTTTTCCTATTGGACTCAATAAACAAGGTTTGATAGAAAAATTAGATTGATCTTCTCACGAAGTCTCTAACCTAGCAATCTAAAAACCAAGACTTATCGACAACTTCTCACCTCACGGCTATTAAAGTTAGTTGCACATCTTAATCATTTAAATCATAACAAAACATTCCTATGAATCACTCGGCCAAAGCAACTCATCCACTAATCAAAAACACACAGTAATTGATTCTAGCATGCACCTATTATGTGACAGACAATCACCAAGATACATGAGGAACATAATATCAATCATTTAACAATCCAAGATATACATTACACATCCAATATTCCAAACCAAGTTTTTAAATCATAAATCATTCACATCATAATGTTCCAAAACCGAATCAAACCAAAGTCAAACATGCATAATCATCTAACCTAGATAGTTCTAAAAGTTTAGCCACTAAACATCATATAAAAACAATCCATAATCTGTTTAATGTGTGAAAACATAAGATTCAAAGAGAAACTAAGAGAAATAAAGAAAACCGAGTGAAAAACACCCGAAATCTTCAATCCTAAGCCTTGATTCTTCAATCCAGTGCTTCCCAAACCTTGAGATCGCCTCTAATCGCCCCTAGCTGTCTCTCTGATCGTTCAGAATCGAATCCCCCTCCTTCCAGCCGTTTTCCCATGTTAAACTCGAAAAACTGCATTCTTAACCCTGTCGCGTAACGCGACACTCACATGGAAAACCCTCGCGCTACGCGAAGGGTCTCGCTACCCGACAAAATGGTCGGGTCAAACCCGAAATCATTAAAAGGGGTAAAATGGTAATTTCCACCTGTCGCACTACGCGACAGGGTTTCATGAGGTTGTCGCGATACGCGACATGTCTATTTTCCAGCTTTTATCTTCTTTTGTCTTCGGATTTGTTCTTGACCCACCGGGAGCTCGTTTTCTTGATCTTTTGCACCAAAATGACATGTTTATTACCTGCGAGCATGAAATTACAGAATTGTGAAGAACCAGCATAAATCGACTCTAAACCGAATAAAACTGTACAGAAACTCAATAGAAACAAAAGGAAAAACAGATGTGTTTTGCAACACATCACATCCCCACACCTATCTCTTTTTCGTCCCTGAAAAAGGCTTATGCAAAAATCTGGGATCATAGCTAGATAAAACGGTTTCTACACAATTAAAGTAGTTAATTCAAAATTCAATGCTTTGGAAAAGATTGCAAGTATTTTTATCCTTTTAAACCCATACTGATTATTCATGCCCCTTAATCATGGTTCATTAAGTTCATGTTCTACATTTCATTTCATTTGACCCACACTTAGGTAATTTAAAACCAACTCAATCCTGGATTCTAGCTTTCAAGTCATCCTTACATATAAACAAACAAGAAATTTCTCAAACCAGATTTTTATGAATGAAGCAGATGAAAGCGTGAGCATTTTTCTTTTATTTTTCAATCCATTGAATTTAACTTAGTGGTGTTTCAACCAGGCTGCAACCCGGCGTGTGACACATAAGTTTTTAATCCAACTTCTTTTCTTTTATTTTTTCTTTTTACTCAGCTTGTTTGGTGAAATGGGGGCGCCATAAGACTCGGATTTATTCTCATAAAAAGAGTACTTATGTGCCAGACAAAAATCAGATTTTCAAAAACTCTCATTTGTTATTATGCAAAGATTCATTTACAACTAGAAAACAGTTTCATTAATTCCAAATCCCCAAGATAAACCATGAAAATCATGCATTTAAGTAAAATTATACCAATCCTACGGGACAATTACAATCAGTTGAGCCTACCTACACATCCCATAACCAAAGCATATAATCCAAACCAACCAGTTAACTATGAATAAAACCATCAAACCTAACTTTTCTGTCATTTCCCATCATGCTTTTGCAACCAACTTAAACAAGAACAAGAAAGATCTAAGCCAAAGATGTAAAAACAGAATGAAAAGAAAAATTTTCAAAAATTTTGACTCAAAAACTTAAGTAAACTAAAATTCAAAAACTAACTACTAAAAGAAAACAAGACTAAAACAAAGTTTCCCATCCCCACACTTAAACTTTACATTGTCCCCAATGTAGAGAAAAAGGAAACCCCAAAAGAAAAACTAACAACTAAAAACTGAAAGTGACTTAGCTGGTTAACAAGAAAAACTGTCGAGTGTCAATCTTTCCACGTAGCTCCACAATTTACAATTCTGCTCCGCAGGCTACAAACAATAACATAAGATCTACACAAAACAAAGATCAAACAAGCATCAACACGTCCAAAACATGATAACAATAATATCCATGATTAAGTCCAACCACCAACCAACCTTACCAGTTAACTAAAAGTAACAAAGAAAAGCACAAATGAAACAAAGAAAATTAAGAACTAATTAAAATTTGAAAAACATCAATTCAATGCAACAAAAATGAATTTAGAACGCCTCCTATGGTAGTGAACACGGTGTAGAATAGGTAAATTGGGGGTAAAATTTGAAAATTAGGGTTTTTAAACATTTTAACACATTCCAGGACCCGTCGCGTAACGCGACAGATTTTTTTAATGGTCGTCGCGGTACGCGACAAAAGTTTGACCCGCGAAGTTGACCATATTGTCGCGTAGCGCGACAAATGGTCTTGTGGATGTCGCGTAACGCGACGGGGTCATTTTTCCAGAGAGTTTCTGGCATTTTCATGCCTTAGCCAAAATTTTCACCCCAAATCATTCTAAACCACCCACAAATGTTCTAAAACAAGAAATACATACCTGGTGGCTCCAATTCATCATTATGGCATCAAATTGATTAAAAACCTGCAAAACAGAAGAAAACACACAAAAAACGAAAACGAAAAACGAAAAAAACAATCACGAAAAACTAAAATCTACAAACTATACACTTGGGAGTTTAACCCAAGAGCTTCTCAAACTCATCTCAATTGGGGGGGTCAAGGGAAACCTCCTCCCTTGCAATTAACTCGTGACCACGATCACCAACATCCCATGGTCCTCCTCCCACAACTTCATGCACACCGACATCATCACTAGCCAAAACCACCCCCTCCATTCGGTGGACTAACTCACCACCGGCTCTCATAGAATTTGCTACCTTCAAACAAACGCTCTCATCACCCACTCTAAAAGTGAGTTTTCCCTCATATACATCTATGATAGCCTTAGCGGTGCGCAAGAATGGGCGCCCAAGAATGATGGGAACCTTCGTGTCCGCCTCCATATCCATCACAACAAAATCCACGGGGAACACAAACCTATCCACCTTGACTAGAACATTCTTCAAAATCCCCCGTGGACACTTAACCGACCGGTCCGCCAACGACAAGGTCATGCGTGTGGGGGACAAATCACCAAGGGCTAGCTTCTCGTACAAAGAATATGGCATCAAATTGATGCTAGCCCCTGAGTCCGCCAGAGCATACCTCCTTACATCATCTCCAAACAAGCACGGGATAGTAAACATTCCCGGATCTGCAAGCTTTTCGGGAAGCTTGTTTAAGATCACCGCGGAACAACCCGCACTCAATGGTACATTGGCGACCTCTCCTAAACTACCCTTACCCTTCAACAACTCTTTGAGAAACTTCACATACTTGGGTATGTGCTGAAGGGCTTCAATAAACGGGAGATTGATCTTGAGTTGTCTAAACATGTCAAGAAAGTGCCCGTATTCCTTAGCGTGTTTTTGATTAGTTAAACGTGCCGGATAAGGAACACGGGTAAGATCAATCTCCGTGGTGGGTTTAAACACAACCGGCTTACCAACTGCCGGCTTCTCAACGGGAGACTCACTGTTAGGTGCGGTACTTGCTGGGACTAGCCTCGGGGGCACCCTCCCAAGAGTCTCCATCTCAATTTCCTCATCCACCGGTTCCTCCTCATCTAAATCAACCGGTGGGATTACTCTCTCGCTCTCCTCAACTTCTACTAACACTGGTGGTATGAACACCTCTCCTCTACCTCCTCCAGAACGAGTAGTGACCGCCTTAACATGGGCATTTAGGTTGGTTTGGGGCTGACCCGGGAACTGACCCTGAGGCCGTTCATCCAACCGTTTGGCAATGTCACCAACTGTTCTTTGTAAATCCAAGAACGCAGATTGCTGGTTCTTGAGGAGAACATCATGTTCATGTAGGATCTTTTGTGTAGTGGCATCCTTAGCCACTAACTGAGTCAACAATTCCTCTATCCTACCCAAACCACCACCAGCACCTGCAGTGCTACCAGAACTACCACTCGGCTGCCCCTGCCCCTGGTTTTGACCAGAATGAAAACCAGGGGGATTACCTGAAGATCTATAAGTTTGGTTTGAATGATTTCCCCAACCGGGGTTATAAGACTGACCAAACCTACCCTGTCCCCCTACATAATTCGCCTGCTCCTGGCTCACTAAACACTCAGAAGTGGCATGACCACCTCTGCATATCTCACACCTATCTACTCTCATCTTCAACTCCTTGACATCCCTAGCTAAAGACTCAAGAGCAGCAGCAACACTAGTGTCCACATTGACGTGGTGAACTCCTCTTGTAGAAGAGGAGGAACTAGCAATAGGAATGGAATTCCTATTTGATGACCGCTGCTCATGCTCGGCCTGAGCGAAGCTCTCAAAAAGATCATTGCATTCGGCCACATCCCTCTTACCCATGAGGTGGCCTCCTGCAGAAGTGTCAAATCTGGCACGAGTCTCATATGTGAGCCCATTGTAGAATTTCTCTACAAGGGCCCATTCAGATAAACCATGCTGGGAGCATCGACTTAGAAGGTTTTGGAACCTCTCCCAAGCAAGATAATAGGGCTCATCAGGGGCCATTCTGAAGGAATGGATCTCATCTCTCAGGCGGGCGGCCTTAGCAGGTGGGAAATACTTTTTAAGAAAAGCATCCCGGAGGCTAGCCCAGGTGGTGAAAGTGCCTGGAGGATGAGAATCGAGCCAAGTAGCTGCTCGCCCCGACAAAGAAAAGGGGAATAGGTGCATGAAAATCGCATCTTCGGTGGCCCCTTGAAGATTAAAGGTGCCACAGATGCGTGTGAGTCGAGCAAGGTGTGCGGGTGCATCTTCATCATCACGACCGCTGAATTGAGCATTATTAATGGCTGTCATGATATATGAAGGAATCTGCCACGAATTTTCATTCGGGATCGGTGGCGGAGTAATGGGGTTGTTAAGCCCCGTGAAACCCGCAGTGGCCTGCTGATGCACAGTACGACGTGCCGCGTATCGCGTAGGACCCTCATCCTATCCTTCGGGAATCTCAGATATTTTTCATGCATCGCGTATCGCGGAGGACCCTCATCCTATCCTTCGCGTACCGCGACGAGTCAAGGAATTCAATACTTAGAAATTTTTCTTCGTTTTTCGATTCCGGGCTGTCACACCCCGAGCCGGCGGGATAGGATCGGTTGTCCCGTCGGGCGGAAGGTTCCCGGGGCGCGATATCGTGAGTGATAATCGTGATGATCAGATTGTTTACATTGCACACGATACAAATGAGAAATGCTAAATATAATAGAATTACAAAGTTAAATTACATCAGTAATGTTTATAATTTAACAATGTAAATCTACCATTGATGTCGACGGAGCTTAGCTAATAAACTAACTAAAAACCGACTTTAAACTAGACAAAAAGTAATAAATCTAGACTCTCTAAAACCTAAGCTACCGACAGGCAAGTGTACCTATCGTATGTAGCAAGACAAAAGTAAGTCCGGATATCGAACCCACAGACTTCTACAGACTGTACTAACTAGACTCTACGACTTATCTATACAAAATTTGTACTTAAATAAAATAATAATAAAGAAGGGGGGTTTTCTAACAAAACTAATAATAACTTAAATAGACTAAAATAGACGAGCAGACCAAAGACTAAATCAGAGAAGATAAGAAGCACTACCTAGGCTTTAATCATATACATGTTTGACAAGGTTCTATCGGGGATTGGAACTAATGTGATACCGGGATCTTATAATACTAAACTCAAAGGAAACTTAGAGCACCCTCGACCCTTCTCAAAGATAGTCAACTAAGGATCCTAAAAGCTGTTAAACCACCGGTTAAATGGATTCCCTTCACAGGTCATCCAAATATTTATGAAATATCCACTAGATTATCTACCTCACAGTATAATAATCTCAAAACACCTAAGAAATAACTGTCACACATTCTACCTCACGGCGCGAAAGTCACAGTTCACTTAAATGCTAGGAATAACTTGGGTTTTCCTATTGGACTCAATAAACAAGGTTTGATAGAAAAATTAGATTGATCTTCTCACGAAGTCTCTAACCTAGCAATCTAAAAACCAAGACTTATCGACAACTTCTCACCTCACGGCTATTAAAGTTAGTTGCACATCTTAATCATTTAAATCATAACAAAACATTCCTATGAATCACTCGGCCAAAGCAACTCATCCACTAATCAAAAACACACAGTAATTGATTCTAGCATGCACCTATTATGTGACAGACAATCACCAAGATACATGAGGAACATAATATCAATCATTTAACAATCCAAGATATACATTACACATCCAATATTCCAAACCAAGTTTTTAAATCATAAATCATTCACATCATAATGTTCCAAAACCGAATCAAACCAAAGTCAAACATGCATAATCATCTAACCTAGATAGTTCTAAAAGTTTAGCCACTAAACATCATATAAAAACAATCCATAATCTGTTTAATGTGTGAAAACATAAGATTCAAAGAGAAACTAAGAGAAATAAAGAAAACCGAGTGAAAAACACCCGAAATCTTCAATCCTAAGCCTTGATTCTTCAATCCAGTGCTTCCCAAACCTTGAGATCGCCTCTAATCGCCCCTAGCTGTCTCTCTGATCGTTCAGAATCGAATCCCCCTCCTTCCAGCCGTTTTCCCATGTTAAACTCGAAAAACTGCATTCTTAACCCTGTCGCGTAACGCGACACTCACATGGAAAACCCTCGCGCTACGCGAAGGGTCTCGCTACCCGACAAAATGGTCGGGTCAAACCCGAAATCATTAAAAGGGGTAAAATGGTAATTTCCACCTGTCGCACTACGCGACAGGGTTTCATGAGGTTGTCGCGATACGCGACATGTCTATTTTCCAGCTTTTATCTTCTTTTGTCTTCGGATTTGTTCTTGACCCACCGGGAGCTCGTTTTCTTGATCTTTTGCACCAAAATGACATGTTTATTACCTGCGAGCATGAAATTACAGAATTGTGAAGAACCAGCATAAATCGACTCTAAACCGAATAAAACTGTACAGAAACTCAATAGAAACAAAAGGAAAAACAGATGTGTTTTGCAACACATCAACCATCAACATCATAAAATTTCTATCTTGTATTTACACAAGATATACAAAATAAAGTGTATAATGATGTCTTCAAAAGTATGCAGGTCCAAAATGCTAAGCCTTCTATCTGAAGTCCTAGTCCAAAAGGAATAACTCCTTAGTTGACCTGTTCGTCACCTGAGAAGTCATGCAAAAATCAAGTCAACACATGGTTGGTGAGTTCATATAGTTTTATGATTTGAAAATAATTTGAAAACCTCTAACCTCATTAACTCCACATGTAATATCCACATCGGTATGCTTATATATAGAGCATATGTAAGGGACAAGCCCTAGCCAACATCCCACCACATACTAATATGCATATGACACTGTTGTTAATGATAATTAAGCATTTTTACCCAACACTTCTGATTTAGATCATGATATTGAAATCTGATTTGCCTTTGATCCTCTCGAATTCCTTATAGATGTATGATTTCCCAAAAGTCAGTGATAATAGTAAAATGCCAAATATTTAATTAAATAATTAAATAAAACATTTAAATGCAATTAAGACATGATGATTGGGCCTTATTTAACTCAATCAATTAGACTTAGTAGTAGGTGGTTGTCCAAGTTGTAACCTCTCACACGTGACCCATACCAGGCATAACTCACAAGGAGTATACCTGGGCGTGACGGGATTTTAATGATGCCCATACAGCCTGACCCGAAGGTCTTCTGTACATGCGGGGACTTTAATGTCTTGCCCTTACAGCTTGACCCAAAGGTCTTCTGTACATGCGGGGACTTTAGGGATATCCTTTGATTCTTGATCTCTTGATTCTCTTAGACTTTGATATTGATTTCAATGATTGTTCACGTTGTTGCCCGTATAGCCTGACTACAAGAGTCTTCTATACCTGAAGGGACTTTATATGTGTGTTACACGTGGTCTTGATTCCATATACAACTGACATCCACCTTGACTTGAGTGCTAATGATTTCATTAGATTATAATGATTTCATTATTTCAATGATTCACACACATTTATGATTTCTGATTCCTTGAGTCTTTTGATCTTGATCTTTGGAATTTCCATGATTCACAATGATATTTGATTCTTGATTATGATTCTTTGTTCTCAGATCCCACACTGAGTTATGATCCTTTGAATATGATCTTTTGATTTTGTTCATTTGATTTCACTTTGAATTTAGATTCTTGAATTTGAACTTGATGGACTAAGAGTCGATTTAGAGTTTAAAATTTAAGGTATTACTCATGAGAGTACTTAAATTTATGTGATAACTTGATCTGTTTAATAGTTTCCTAGACAGGAATCTAGGAGTATCAATAAACATATATATGTAACAACATATAATAAATAAAAGCATTTAGATAAACAGTTTAACTAAAAACAGTTTACGCATGCTTCTCAGCCCCGCGTTTAAAAACAAAATGTTTAGAAAAGGGGCAATGAACTCACCTGTGTTGCTCTGTTTAGAATTACCACAAAATGCGCGCTCGTTGTTGTAACCTAAGTATCTTCAGTACCTGAGTTGTTTTAAGAGAATTCGAATACGATAAGTCGTTATAATTGAAGCAAACTAGGGTTTCGGTCTCGGTGTGCAACTACGTGTCCTATATTACTAATGTATTTCTAAGACTTTATCTAACTTAGTTTAACTTATTACCCAGTAATAGACCCATGTCCCAATATTATTAACTACTAAACCCTAGATGCTTAGGGTTTATTTTAATTACATCACAAGTCTTTATCCAACACATTTTTAAGATAATTTATTTTAAGTTAAACTTTTATTTAGAAATCATTTAATTATTTTGACAAGGTTTATAATTTAATTTCTTTTATGAAAAACATAATTAATTTAAGAAAAGTGTAGTTAAACTTGATGGGCTTATATTAAACCCATTGGGCCACCCTTGGGCCCATCATTTAGACTTTGATCGTCCCATGATTCTTTAAATAACTCGTTGTATAATACATCCTAGATAGTTCAAATAACTATCTAATGTAATTATCTGTCATTACGAAATATCCAAATGTTAGTGTTAGTCGTGAGACCAACAATTTATGCTTAGAATGTGATTTTTGATTTTCAATAAATCCCCGTGTATGTTGAACCCCAATGATGTTCAACATCCCATTTTAATTGATAATAAGAGTTAAGAAAGTGCTTGTCATTCCAATCCCTAATCCATGATTCCTTCAAATGATCCTTGTATTTTAGACCAACCCCACTTGACAATGATTCCCAATGTCTTGTAAAGAAACCTTAGTTCTATGTTCCATAACCAACCCATCTGATATTCTTTGAGAAATCCTAAGTCATTCCCATGCACACACCCAAGATCGACTCCCATGCACGCTTCACGTCACCCATTTCATGCATGCACAAGTGACTCAATTCGATTCGAGTCTCGACCGGACAACCACGATGCCGTGTAAGGGCTGGGCCGAACCACTTGGGCCGACTGACTTGGGTTAGGCCGAATGAGAGCTTGGCCGCATGAGGGATGTGGCCGAATGGTGGCTGCCCTTAAACTCCTGGTCGAATGAGCAAATGTCGAATGAATGGGACATCCTACCGAACCAAACCCTGGTCGAATGGGGTTAGACCGAAAGAACTGATTCGACGAATGGTTAGGTTCGAATGAGGTCCTCCAGCGAATGAAGATCTGAATCGGCCGAATGGCTTCCTTCGACCTTGAGCCATTCGACAATTTCCCTTCGGCCGAAGGAGAACAACCCACTCATTCGACGTGCTGGTTCTAGCCTCATTCGGCGAATGGAGGAAAGGCTGGCCATTCGGCGGCCTGAGGTTCTTGGCCATTCGGCCTGTCAAAACCACGAAGGGCAGCCATGGTACTCAAGCTATTCTACTCGGTTTTATTCTAACACTTGTTCCTATTTGATTCTAGAGTGTAGATGAGTGATTTCTCTAACTTTTCAGGGCTTAAAACCGGTTATAGTGGGATTCGAACATAAGGGTTTTTGAAACCCTAAAACCGAACGACTTTGATGATTTTACCTCAAATCAGTTGATGATGAGCTTAGATCGGTTGTACTTTCGAATTCTACAAGTGATGGGGGTGATTTTGACACCAAGAACACACAAAATGGTGGTGATTTGAGCTAGAAATCTTAGTGAGAAGTTAAAGGTTTTAGAGAGAGAAAGCTTGAGGAGAGGGGTGACGAAAATGGAGTTGTGGCTGGTAGATGGTGGTTGTTGTGGCATTAAATGCCACAATAAATGTGGGGGAAATACCCGGTTTCGTTCGGGTTCGTTCGGTTTCGCGTGGTTTCGCGTAAAAACGTCGTTTTCGCGTCGTTCTCGTAACGAAACGACTCGGTTTTAAAATAGAAGTCATAAAATTATTTTAGATTGTGATTCCTAATAAATTAACTAAATATCTTTTAATTATTTAATTTATAAAATATTTATTTAACGTTTAAATCGAATCGCGCGGTCATCGCGCGTATTTGTTCGAATCGTCACCCGATCAAACACGACGATAACTACACTTTTCAATATTGTTTTCTAATTATTGAATATCATTCAGAACGTTAAACTTTCAGATTTATTCGTACAGATCGTCACCTATACGAATAATCCGTCGGTTTAGCATTCACGTAACGACATTCGTGCTGTTTTGTTCTGTAAAGCCTCACATACGTTTATACATAATAAGATCCTAACAAATAAATCACATGATGGTTCTGTGTTGCCAGATAATTATCTGACTCAAGAACCATTGTTCTGAATCGATTTCTCTGAAATGACTGTGAATTCACTGTTTTGTTAGCATGAAATGATACTGAGACTTGATATGAACATGAAATACACTGAATTTCATAAGATTTGTACCTGACTACTGTTCATGTACTGTTCGCGATCACTGTTCCGGTGACGGTTCCGGCACTGATGTTACACGGGCAATCCAGGACTCCGTTTTGTACACGGTTTTCGCCCATGTTCATCATTTCTCGCATACTATCAATCTGTAATAATTTCAATCGTCAAATCAACACGGATTTCTAGAACAACCAAATGTGATCCCGTCATTAATGACGTAATTCTCAACTGCAATTATCACATGAAGCGTATATCAGCACATTCACATAATACGTGCTATTAATACATGTAAGCATATATCAGCTCATATACATAATATGTGATATTAATACATGATATATCATCACATATCAGTACATATATATCAACATATAATAGCACTATAAAATCTGTGCTTTGGCGTTTAAAATTACAACATGTCAGCACACAACAACACTAAAAATATGCTAAATAATTATCCTATCATTCATACCAGCATATATCAACAAATTATTTCACAATTTATCAATTTAACAAATTATTAAAACTCTCTGTTCACATCGTTCTACATAAAATAGCACATGCTATCACATAACAGCACATATTAACACTCATCCATCCAATTTTACAATGTTAATTTTTGGAATAAATTCAATCAGTAAATTAATTACATACTTTCCTATTTTAATGCGAAATTTAAAAAACAATTAATATTAAATTGCCTATACTAACATTTTTTATTAATTAACTAAAATGACATATGTCAATATTTAATTGGTTCCTACCATTTTAAAAAAAAAAAACATTTTGTATCTGAACCTACTCCTAATAAACATTGTGAAAAACGAAGACGAAAACACGAACATTTATTTTATTTAAGATACGTATAATGAGTGGAGTTTTATATAACATATATGTATGCGATTGTAATTTTTTATTTAGTTTAAAATTCGACTATATTGGAGGTGGTTAAATTAAGATTTAATCGTAAATGTTAACGTTTTCCATTTATTTTATGATGGAACAAACGAATTGTTGTTACTTGCATATCAATACAATAATATCCGTATATATAGGTCTTTAGTTGGGTTTGGCATGCGATCTAGGTTTGCAGTTATTTATTTAAATTTATGCGATCCTTGCAGTTATTTATTTAAATAAAATTTGTAAGTTTCTCATAAAACCTTAAAGTATAAAACATAAAAGTTTTAAATGACAATAGAAGAAAAATAAGAAAGGCTTAAAACTCACACCATATAATTTTATATAATTAAAATTATGCAAAAAAAGGTCGCGTTATATTGCTTTTTCGATATGCATACATCATCACAACACCGGTGAAAACATCAATATCAAAATGCAAACAAAAAACGACCGTCATGATTATCAATTCATCCTAAGACACTAAATCAAAGCCTCGTTATTAAACATGAACACAAAAATAAAGCGGCAACTCAATCGTACAATCTAGAGAAAAAAAAAAAAAGAAAAAACAAGAGCCTAACATAATTATGTAATATAAAAATGATAAAACTAAAAAACATGAGGTTACCTTTTTTAAGAGTAATTACGGTTTTGGACTATGTGGTTTAAGTGTTTTAACTATTTCAGTCCAAAATAAAATATTTTATCAATTAAGCACCTGTAATTTAAACAACTATCGGTTTTGGCCCTCAAACTTAACTATTATAACGGTTTTGGGCCAAAATATAGTTATGGTTGGGGCCACAAACGTTAGTTGTCTAAACTACATGGGCTGAATTGATAAAAGATTATTTTTCAGTCAAAATAGTTAAAACATTTAAAGCACGTAACCTCAAACTGTAATCTACTCTTTTTTTTTAACGAAATTCCAACAGTGACCAAAACAAAAAAAAATGTGTGATTTGATTGACCAAGAAATGAAAGTGTATAATAATAAAGAAACATATTAAACGTGTGGAGTAGGTGTGTGAAAAAGACAAAGAAGTGTTCGTTTAAGTCTAATACTAATGGGCATTTGATAGTTGATACTCAGAATATCTGCTTCTGGTTGGGGTCTTCTTCTATTAACCATTAATTAATTAATTAATCAAAAACCGTGCGAATTTTTATATTTGTGAAATTTTTTCACTGCCCGACTCTGACTCACTGCTAGAGAAAGGTCCTATTATTAATTATATTATATTCTTTTGTTTCAGCCACTCATTTTCAAAAACTATTATGTGCTGATATATATATATATATATATATATATATATATACATACTTTTTGGATAATTATATATACATAATTATATATTTTGTATCAAAAATTATATATATTTTTTGTTCGTACCGTATTTGCAGCAGATCTTTGAATTTACAGATTGATTTCTTCGATGGTGGCCTCCGCTCCGCTGTGCACATGGTTAGTGGCTGCCTGCATGTCCGTTTCCGGCGACAACCGCCCCAAACCCTCAAGGCGCAGTTGTTCCCTATCTGCAACGACAGAATGCTCCGGCGGCGGTGGATTACTATCACACGGCTCCCGTCTTATGAACCTAATCACTTCATTGGAGCCCTGCGAGGAGTATTATAAATCCAAACCCATGTTTTTTGGATTTGAAAAAAAGAATCGCATTAAGCGAACCGGTGATTATATCTTATCTCCCCTTCAATTTCAAAACTGGAGTTGTAACCATGGATTGTTTGTTTTTGTTTTATCAGGAAAACCCATGGCTGTTGCTGTGCAGGCTACAAAAGAACCAACAGCAAAGAAGAAAGCCGTCACAAAGAAACGACGAGTTGTGGTGACTGGCCTCGGTGTGGTATCCCCTGTTGGTGATGTTGTAGATGTCTTCTATGATAATCTACTGGAAGGTGTTAGTGGCATAAGTGAAATCGAGTCTTTCGACTGCCAACACTTTCCTACTGTAAATCAAACATACCCCTGCTTCTTTTTTTCTTTTTTTCTTTTTTATCCATCCTGTTGGTGATTGTTGTCCAAAGCATAGTTTTAATAGTCAATTGATGGTCTGATTCAAAGTTTGTTTCAGAAAATTGCAGGGGAAATCAAGTCATTCTCTGCTGATGGATGGATATCACCAAAGCTTTCCAAACGGGCTGACAAATTTATGCTTTACTTGCTAACTGCTGGCAAGAAGGCGTTGGAAGATGCTGGTGTTACAAAAGATGTCATCAAAGAATTAGACATAACAAAATGTGGTGTCATAATTGGGTCCGCCCTTGGTGGCATGAAGGTCAGTTTTACCTTGCTAACACAGAATACTTTTGTGTCGCTAATATCTTTTTAAACAGGTATTTCAAGACGCAATTGAAGCATTGAGGGTTTCATACAGGAAGATGAATCCGTTTTGTGTCCCGTTTGCAACGACAAATATGGGTTCTGCAATGCTTGCAATGGATTTGGTAGTTTATTACTTTGTTGCCTTGCAAAATTACTTTATGGATCTGCAATGCTTGAGCTAATTGTTTTCTGATAATATGCAGGGTTGGATGGGACCAAATTATTCGATTTCTACAGCTTGTGCTACAAGTAATTATTGTATTCTAAATGCAGCTAATCATATTATCAGAGGTGAAAGTGTAAGCAGCATTGTTCACTTGTCTCATTTCTTATAATCCACCTGCAGACTCTTGTTTTGGACTAAATGGGTCAAAACTTGCAGGATATGATGCTTTCTGGTGGTTCTGATTCAGCTATCATTCCTATAGGTATTAGTGCAAGGGTCAATTGCAAGGCAATGCATCATACTATTCATTTTTTAGTGATATGCACAACATATATGTGTGTGTACTTTCAAATAAAAAACAACAAGTTGTAGAGAATTAAAAGAACCATTTATACATATGATTTAAGTAGTACAAAATTAACTTCCCAAGTAAATGAAGGTTACTTTATGCTCTTTTAACACGCAACTATAAATGGTTCTTATAGTTTTCAACTAATATTAGTGTTTAATTGAACGTCTTCCTATATATATATATATATATACAAGGATGTAGTCAAATGAGAACCAACATATTGTTGAGAATCAAAAAGAAACATATATATATACACTTGTGATTATAAATGATTCTTTTGGTTCTCAATTGAGCATCTCTCTCTCTCTATATATATATAGGGATTGTATCATTTGAAAACCTAATCATAGAGAGGAAACCTTTAACCCTATTTGAGCTCTTCATTTGGAATCTTGAAAAGATATATATGTGGTCCATATTAAATGGTTACACTGCTGCATGAATTGGTTAAAACTAAGTATGTTTGTATATATCTATAAAACATGAATGGTACCTTCTGCAGTTTGTGCTTTAAGTAAATGAAACAATTGATCTATTCTTCATGAATTGTCATTGTTAAATGACTATTTATTTGTTAGGACTTGGAGGCTTTGTTGCTTGCAATAGTCTTTCACAGAGGAATAGTGATCCTACCAAAGCTTCACGCCCTTGGGATGTGGTACGATTTAAACATGCACAATTCTTGCAAACAAAAATATTTTGAATTTTTATTTGTTTTTAACATCAATTTGGTCTATTAGAGCCGTGATGGATTTGTAATGGGAGAAGGCGCTGGTGTTCTCCTTCTAGAAGAGTTAGAGCATGCTAAGGTGTCTCAATTATACACACATTTTGTTTATTGGTTGTCTTTAATGGATTAATGATAGTGTAACTCAAGCGAAAAACCGGTTGGCAGGCAAGAGGTGCGAAGATCTATGCAGAATTCATGGGGGGAAGTTTCACTTGTGATGCATATCACATGATTGAGCCTCATCCTGATGGTAAGTTTGGAGTAACTTCAGTTGTAGAAAATTTTCTTTACTTTTCTATCTCTAGCTTTGTAGAATACTTATCTGTTGTTTAAATACTACTATATTTTTGAAATACGTTTTCAAGAGACACACACCGTCACTAAGCATGGTGGTAGACGAATGCAATGGTGGACTAGAAAAACTTGGAAAAGTTTAAAAAACATACCAATTTAATAAATGAAAATTCTGGAAAACAATGTTTTGGATTGCAGTTAAGAAGTAGAAAACTGGGTTTTTCATTTTATATGGTAGATAAGCTTATTAGAATAGGATTTTTAATTTTCTTGTTTCCTTTAAATGTTCTCATTTTTTGGAATTACATACAGTTTATTTCTTTTGATTATTGTAACTAGGGACAGGAATAACTCTGTGCATAGAAAAGGCTTTGGCTCAATCTGGGGTTGCTAGAGAAGATGTAAACTACATAAATGCTCATGCTACGTCTACACAGTCTGGTGATCTAAATGAATATGAAGCCATCATTCGCTGTTTTGGAGACAATTCTGAGGTAATTTTGATTGATTTAATTTATTAATGTATCAAAACATAATAAATATATGATCATTATATAAGCAATTCCAAACTTCAATGGCTTAAGAATGAGCTATAATCTGTTTGTTGAATCTTGTAGTTGAAAATAAACTCCACAAAATCCATGATAGGTCACCTGCTTGGGGCTGCTGGTGCTGTTGAAGCGGTAGCTACTGTTAAGGTAAGTGATATTTTAAATTAAGCATGTACGGGCTAAATATGTTAAAGCATTATGAATAATCAAGGAAATTCGGAATCAATAATGATATATATCATCATGTAGGCTATACAAACGGGTTGGCTCCATCCAAACATAAATCTTGAAAATCCAGATGTTGGCGTGGTATGTATTCACCTTCTTTCTACATAAAACTAAAAAAAAAAAATCTTTTGTGTGTGTGTGTGTGTTTCAAAGTTTGTATTTTCAAGGATTTTCTCACCCCATTTGCATGGATTGAATATGGTGTTAGAAAGAATCTTAAATGAAACAAAATTGTCTTGTTAGGATAAAAACGTGCTGGTGGGTGAAAAAAAGGAAAAACTTAATATAAAGGTGGCGCTATCGAACTCTTTTGGCTTTGGAGGACATAATTCATCCATCTTATTTGCCCCCTACAAAGATCAGTAACTTGAATGGTGTTTTACTGCAACAAGCATCGGTCCTTTTTTTTGTGCAGATATACAACTTTTAATGCATGAGATACAAGTCACTATGTGACCATTACTCTTGGTTTGAGCTCAGATGTTAAGTTTAACTATAAATTTCTTCTGGATTTGGAATGATATGTGTTCAACTATGTATTCTGTCCTTAGAAAGGCAATCAATGTTGAACCAGTTTTAGGCATTTGTATCTAAGATATGAGACACACACACATATTAATTATATATATTGCATGTTACACAACTAGACATTTGTCAGAACTTCTGCAAAATTAACAATTTGTTTAATGATGAAGTGTTGTAAAGAGCAGATGTAGACCAACAAAAACCAGAAAATATCACATTTATGATTTCAGCAATTTATTAATCTGAAATGTAATCATAATTAATCAAATATTAGGTTTTGAACCAATCTAATCAGAAGCCCAGTATCACTTTCTTTCTTGCTCCTCAACACCAAGATTAGATGTTAATGTTTATGTTTTTGTTTTGTTTATCAAGTAATATAGGTCAGTAAACGTCACACAGCATATCTTAAATCAAGTAAAATACAACAATAAAAAATGACGTTAATTATTTGCAAGATTAGATGCTTCAAAAAATCCACTAAAATGCATATGCATGCCACAAGAATAGTTTTGATCCAATATAAGTATGCTTAGAGTGGTTTTGGTTTGTATCCGTCGACAGCAAAATTTCTAGTAGCAGCAGGAAGGGCAAGGCGAAGCCCATCAAGTTCAGGTTTTGCAATTACTTGACAACCAAGCCGAGATCTGCTCAACAAAACATGTAGCTTGCTTAACTTCTATAAACAAATTATATATATATATATATAATTATCATTATAATAAAAAAAAATCATGTATAAGTTTACGTTTCAGTCAGCCCAAAAGCAAGATCTAGCATATCATTCTCCTCGTCTGCAGGGTCTTCCAGTTTATTATACTGTTCCACATCCTGATCAATGGCAATCATACATGCATAATCATTTGCTCTAACAGAACAAATTAGCTGTTGTCTTAATGAAGGGTTAATACCATTACAAAATGTTCTCTCATTTTGCATTAACAAGTTCCTCAACTAAATTTTGGCATATTAAAGTCCCTCATCATGTTACCGACAGAATGGTATGCTTTCATGTAACAATAAACACATACGAGAATGTGCTGACTACGCAGGCAATCATAAATAGCACATGTTTATCTAAATTTAACAAGTTCAAGGACCTTAATATGTGGAATTTGGTTGAACTTGTTGATGAAAACAAGAAAGTATGTTGGCTTTATGGTGTTAACCCAAGAATGTAAGAGCATACCATGACAATCACATGACACGTGGAACAAGCAAGTGACCCTTCACAAGCTCCTATACAAAAAAAAAAAAAAAATCAATTGTTAAGCCACAACACCGTGAATTAACAAGAGTTGCTAATGTGGAGAAGAATGTGAAATTAAGAAGGATAAAGTGAAGCAACCTTCAAGCTCTATGTCATTCTCATGGGCGGCTTCTAACATTGACATTCCAACAGGAACCTTAATTTCCTGCTCTCCATCTTTATCAAAAAAGGTCACAGAGATCCTGCATAACTAGTGTCTCAAAAACCAACTTCTCTATCATGCGTCCTAAATTATGAATGTTCAAGGCAATAGGAAAATAAATAAAATTAAGAAACACATGATCAGGGATATATACTCACTTTTGGTTTTCTTCATTTACTTGTGAACTGCCGGTGCTTGTAGTGGAGAATAATTTACACCTCTGAAAAAACTACGCATATTATAGCAGAGAGTGTTCCCGCCAACAAGAAGCAAATAAAAGACAAGATCAGGCTACTTTTCATCAAACTGCATCTCAGAACTATCATTTTTTTGGCAATTATTTTATACACTAGTCAATCACATTATAGCCAGATTGCAACCAACCAAACACAATTGCCACCAAACTAGTGGCCAATTTCATTCTATATTAAAGCAATTTATAACAGGTTAATGATGCATTTGATTCTGGTCTGAATTGTTGGTTGAAAATAAAACTACTAGATGCATTTAACTTTGTGTCACCACAAACATGCAGTCTCATGATACATTGCACTAGTCAAGTGTTAAATAAATAAATAAATATATATGTATGTATATTATTTCCAATCATACAGTAAATCACTCCATCTGAAAACAACAAATGCACCTAAGATTGATGAATAAAGTGAAGGCAAACTAACCGAAGGCAGTAGAGGAGAAAGTGTCCTTTTTGGTTGAATTGTTAGTGGGGCTGCATTTTGACAAAGAAAAGTAATCAGAAACTGAAGACATAATTAAAGAAGTGATAGTTATCAAACACTCTAATAATGTGGCAAAGCTTACATAGCTTATTTCAACAGGTATGTGAAGCTCGTGTTTATGAAAAACATATTAAATGTGGAACCACCTCACACAAAGTTGCAATTTAGGGTTAACACATAATGTGAGGTTTTTTTTAAACTTGACATCAAGAAAGCCTTTTCAACTTTCAAGAAGAAGAGGAGAGATTATGTAAAACAAATATGAGTACGTAATATTGAAAAAGAGGAAAGAAGAAACCTTTTGATAAACCCTTGAACATCTGAGCTCCAAGTCCAGAGAATTTAGAAATGAACATAATAACAAAAGAATCTGGAAAATGAACAGAAAACATTAAAAGAAAAGAAATTGATAGATGCAAGACTTCTTGGAATACATTATTATCTCACCTACAACTACAACTACAAGTAGGATTGGCAAAGATGGCGTAGAAATCGTGTTAATGAAAAGAAAGCCCCAACCCCAGGACAGGAGCTGATATTACTTCGATGTTACACAACAAATAATGATACAAATCATCATAATAATAATCAATAATAAAGGGAAGGGTAGGGTAGGGTACCTTCGTGGTCGTAATAAAGATGTTCGCCGGCGAACAATGATCTGGTGAAGAAATGACCGCCTTTACTCACAAGTCACAAAACCATCCTACCCTTTTTTCTTGTTTCTTATTTCTTTTTTATTTTTTTTTTGGAACGCTAGTCATGCCACCAATGAAATCCAAACTAGGTATACCAAAAACCAATCACCAGTACCCCAAAACGAAAAATAACAACACAATAATATAATAATTATAAATAAATTAACCACCCATCAACACAAATAGACAGCCACCTCATCATGCTAAACAAAACGTAAATTTCAACTTCATATTTTTTTAAGTTACAACATTTTTTTTCTATAATGATTTGACCCAAGTGTACTCAATGTTGAAATAATATCTCTAATTCAATAACTTTATTTATTTTTTGTGTTTTGCTGATATTTTTTGTTTGTTTTATTTGTGTTTTGTTTGAGATACTCATAGGCTAGATGCTGGAATGGGCTGCTGGAAGAAGTGGATTGAATGCTGATGGGCTTGTAACAGTGGGCTGCTGGTAGCAGTGGGCTTAAGCTGGTGGGAGTTGTTCTCAGGATATATACAGCATTTTATTTCATTTTTGATCATCTCATTTTTGCTCTCATTTTTGCACAACTACTTCTTCTTCAGTTTAGGGTTTGTAAGTCTTTCTAGTTGAGAGAGTGAGAGATCTGTTCTTGAGTTCTTAGTTTGTATTGAGATGATTATATTGATCATCTTTTTCAGTCTTAGTTGAAGGTTGTTTCTGTTCTTTTGATATAGAAAGTGTGTGTTCGTTTTAATCAATAAACGATTAAATTGAAGTGTGCTCAGATTTGGTTTCTTGACATGGTATCAGAGCCATGACTGGCTCTCGACAGTGACTCGATTTAGTTCCTGGAGGCGGAAGAGGAAACGTCGCGTATCTGAAACCCTAGATCTTCATCGTTGAGTTGATCTGAAGCGAATAACAACCTGAATCATAAGTTGATGATTCTTGTGGCTGAAGTTTGAAGAATCAAGAACAGATCTGACAGAGAAGGAAGATCAGTGAACAGTGTTCATCTTGGGTGAGATCTTTCCTTTAAACGATTTGTTGAAGTTTCTTTGTTATTTTTGTTCTTTCTTGTGTGTCAATAGTATAGCGTTTTTACTGATAAGGGTGTGACTGAGATCATACGCATGACCTTTGATTGCTCCAATCTTATTCCTGTCTTGACTGGTCCTTGATTAGTGTGAAACCCTGTGTATCAGCCTTGACAAGTAGGGAAAAAGGTTGTAGAAGTGATACTAGAAGTGCGTATTTGGTTTCTATAATTCTTTAATTGAATAAATAATGGCAGAAGGAGCCATTGTAGGGACTCTAGTTAGCAAACTTGATGTTAACAATCCACTGTATTTACATGCGAGTGATTCTAGTAATCTCACTGTAACAAACATAAAACTTAAAGGTACTGAAAATTATACGGTTTGGGCTAATGCTCTAATTCTTGCATTAAAGGTTAAAAATAAAATGGGATTTATAGATGGAACTTGTATTAAACCTGTTGACGATGAAATTCTTGCTACACGGTGGGAGAGATGTAACTCTATTGTTCTTACCTGGATTTTAAACTCTATCAACGATGAGATATACATGGGTCATGTATATTCGAAACTTGCTATTGATGTGTGGAAAGAATTAAAGGAAACATATGACAAAGTGGATGGGTCAGTGGTATTTGATCTACATCAAAAAATAAATTTGTTTACTCAAAATGGCTTGTCTGTTTCTGAATATTATCACAAGTTGAACATTATGTGGAATCAACTTGACCAAATTTTTCAATTACCTGCATGTATGTGTAATGCTGCTAAACAATTCAATGATTTCAATCACTTGATAAAGTTAATGCAATTCTTGATGGGTCTTGATAGTGCATATCATTCAGTTAGAACTAATATGTTGATTAAAGACCCATTACCTTCTGTTAAAGAAGCCTTTGCTATAATTTCTAGGGAAGAATCCCATAGAAATGCTGGTGGAAGTTTCCAGAAGGGACAAAGTCAAAATGTTGGGTTTATATCTATGAATAATCAATCTGCTGATTTCAAGAAAAAATTGAATAAAAATTCAAATAACAAAATTTTAAAATGTTCACATTGTAATAAAAATGGACATACTGTTGACAAGTGTTTTGAAATCGTTGGATATCCATCCTGGATGAAGTCTAGAATTGGTCAAGGGAAAAAAGGTGTCACAAGTAATAACGTTGTTAGTGAGAATTCTAATATAAATGATTATGGTGCTGTGAGTTCACTCACAAATGAACAGGTTGCTAAGCTCTTGTCTCTGTTAAATGAAAAAACTACTGAAGGCTCTCAAAGCTGTAATGTATCAGGTAGGTTTGATATTTCATTTTGTTCTAGTAGTGTGTCTGAACCAGTGTTTAGTGCCCTGATTGGAAATGCATTGAATAATAAGTCTGGGTGGATAATTGATTCGAGGACAAATCAGCATATGGTGATGTCTGATGAGAATATGTTTAATAAAATTGATGTATCAGATTTAAATGTAAAGGTAAAGCATCCAAATGGGACAAGTGCAAAGGTTATAACAATAGGTGATGTTAAAATATCTGATGATATTATTCTGCAAGATGTATTTGTTGTTCCTGATTATTATGTTAATCTAATTTCGGTATATAAATTGACTAGAGATAATAGGTAGACAGTGTGCTTTAATGAAAATAAATGTTATGTTCAGGATTCATTAACAAGGAAAAATCTGGTGACTGGTGATCAATTAGATGGTCTCTACTTTTGTGGTAATGTGGTTGCTTCTAATGTTTGTCTTAATAGCTGCGAAAATAATAACTTGTGGCATGCTAGATTAGGGCACCCATCTGATCCAGTTTTAAAGGTGTTAAAATATGATTTGAAATTTATAATAACCGAAAAATTTAACTGTATAAAAGTTTAAAATAAAATATATATATATATAAACAATAACAATAAGTTAAGTACCGCATATTTGATCTAGTTTGACAAATGAACTATTTAATTTTATAAATTTTGAACCAGTTGTTAAAAATTAACCGAAACAAATGTTCTAATTGTATACCTTGTCTCTAAGAGTGAGGAATTAACTTCACTATCACTTGGTTAATTTTAAACATCACTCGACGCACTCACGACCGTATTCAACTAAAGTGAAAACCAACCTAGAAACTGACCCATACCCGAACCATATTCAGACTCTATTTATTATTCACTCAAAAAAAAAAATTAAATATTCCATGACAAGATTTCAAACCGACTTAACAAAAATAATATATAAATATACATATTATATGTGGTGAAAAGGGAACCAACGATTGACTAATAGGCTATTGAAGATGTTTATCCCATTACAATAATTCATGCTCATCCGATCAACCAATCTTAGAAAATTTTCGCTTCTATTCGAAACGCAACCATCGGCTGTTATTGGGTATTTCAAAACCGCGAACACCGGAATCAAACCGAAGCGGTTTAGTCACAAATCGTGAGTCGCTAGTAGAGGTAAAGTTCTAAACAATGTTATTAACCAACCTCCATCATTTATATACTTTTATACACATTTGTATTAGACCGTTTCGTTATCAAAGAAACTCAATTAGAATACCTTAACCATAAAGTTTAGATTTGAAATCAATAGTTTATTAAACAAGCAAACTGTGTTCATGTTTATATATTCTTAAACCTTTCGAAATTGGTCAGAAAGAGTTGCCAATATCATGTAGGAGTAATGACCGAATAAGAGTAAAAATTGTGGTGGTTGTTGATCTAGTACATGTATACAAAGAAAGGCAAACCTTTGTAAAGAACACTAGCCTAGATGGATTAGTTTGTAACCTTGATTATTGATTTGGGAATTTGGGTGTTCGAAACCCTCCAAGAACATGTTTTTATTTTAATTTAAATTTGACTAGATTGATGAACTTTTGGTAAATATGTTAAACTTGAAAATCATTTTGATATTTAATGAGAGCTTAACTTGACTGGTTAAGATTTTGGAATTAATTCGAGAGGTCACGAGTTCAAGTTTTGGCCATAGTTTTTCCTATATGTATATGTATATATATATAGGGAAAAGATAAAATGAAAACCACATCTCAATGAGAAAACCGCGAAAACCATTCAAAAATAATGTCAAACGAACGTATTTTTATTTGAAATTTTTTTTACATGTTTGTAACACTATTGGACACATTTTTATAAAAAAATATAAAAAAAGCGCCGACAAAATATTTTTAAAAAAAATATTTTAAAAACCCACGTAAAACCTACGTAACAAAACTAAAAAAAATTTTAGTTTTGTTACGTAAGTTTTACGTGGGTTCATAAAATATTTTTTTTAAAAATATCTGGTCGGCGCTTTTTTAATATTTTTTTATAAAAATGTGTCCAATAGTGTTACAAACATGTAAAAAAAATTTCAAAAAAAAATATGTTCGTTTTACGTGATTTTTGCATGGTTTTCGCGGTTTTCTCATTGAGATGTGGTTTTCATTTTAACCATACCCTATATATATATATATATATATATATATATATATATATATATATATATATTTTTTATTTTTATTTAACGTTTTCTATCGTAACCTTTTCAATTGAAAAACGTTAAAATCACTGAATTAACGAATATTTATCAATTATCATAAACAACTTTATAAATTAAACCGATTTGACCGGTTGAACGTTAAAAAGTCCAAATCATAGAATTCTAACCGATTACGTATAAGAATTTTAATTCGTTAAAACTAACGTAAAATCAAACAAAAACACAGATTTCTGAATCGTCGAGACATTGAATTACAGGCGTATTTATCGGATTACTTGTTGATTAGCTAAGGCCAAGGTACGGATTCTGTTTATTAAATCGTAGTATTTCTAGTTCTGTAATTTGTTTCTGTAAATCTGTTTCTGTAATCATTAAAATTTATTTCTTATTATATTTTGAATTCTGATTACCACGATATGATATCGTGTTTCTCTGTTTTGTTTAACATGCAATAACTCTAAATTGTATTCATTATTGCATGATCCGAATATGATATTACTTGTTATTTAACTACCCTATTGAACCTACTGAACTTTCTGAAACTGTATTCTGTTACCCGAGCATGCCCCTACCTGTAAGGATGACTACATGCCCATTATGGCGGCAACCATAATGTGGAACCATCCGTGACGGTTAGTTGAGTTCACGGCGTCTCCATAAGTACTCTGATAGTACACTGTGCACCTACTGAATTCTGGAGAGGCGTATGGACTGGTCCTAGGATAATTTTAAACTGTACTTTCTGATTTCTGGGGGATAGTGTCGTGTATGCCAACACTCACTATCTCAGGTGTCTGGTAAGCGGGAGTAGCTATCCGTGAGCCTTACACTTATTATATGTACAGTCGGCTCGTGGTACATTCTGATTCTACTAATTCTGACTTACAATATAACCTGTGTTATTGTTTCTGAAAGGTTATATTTATCAAAGTCAGACCACTGTTTACTGTTCTGTTTCTGGTACTGCTCTGTTATTGATTTCTGCTTCTGACCATTATTCTGATTATCTTCATCATCTTTTAAACTTCTTTATTACTGTTGTTTATCTGTTACTGAGCATTCTTTGGCTCAGCCGTATTTGTTTTTGTGGTGTTTATCTGTATTGTGTAGGTAATCGAGGAAATCAGGTGGGGAACTTCTGAGAGTAAAATCGGAGCTAAATCTGAATACTTTTGATCTGTAATAAATGTGACGATCAATATTTAAAACTTAAATAGTTTTTTTTGTTATGTTTAATTAGTAACTTAAGACTTATGTATTATGTTTTAAATACATTTGAGATTGTTGCATTTACTTCTAATTCCGTACATGTGACACGTCAGCTCTGAACCGGGTTGGGGTGCCGCAAAATTAAACCACCTTGGATTAGATATTCCATGTGAAACCTGTCATAGGGCAAAGCAACATCGGGAACCTTTCCCATTAAGTGATCATAAAACTAATCATTTAGGTGAATTGGTTCATCTTGATGTTTGGGGACCTTATAGAGTAGTAAGTAGAGAAGGCTATAGATTTTTCCTTACTGTTGTTGATGACTACACACGAGCTGTATGGGTATTTTTGATAAAGAATAAAGGTGAAGTGTTTAATTGTATTCTAGAATTTGTTAATTTGATTAAAAATCAATTTGACAAAAGTGTTAAGATTTTAAGAAGTGGTAACGGTACATAATTTGTAAATAGGCAAATGACTGATTTTTGTAAAGTTAATGGAATTCTCCATCAAACATCGTGTGCTTATACTCCTCAGCAAAATGGGATTGCTGAGAGAAAGCATAGACATCTCTTGAATGTTACTAGATCCTTGTTATTTCAAGGAAAATTTCCTTTAAATTTTTGGTCTGATTGCGTTTTAACAGCTGCCTATTTGATCAACAGGACTCCATCATCAATACTGAATGGTCGATCTCCTTATGAGCTTATGTATGGTTTTAAACCAGTGTTGAGTCACCTTCGTGTTTGTGGTTGTTTGTGTTTTAGTACAGTTTTAAATCTTGATCATAAATTTAGCAGCCATGCTGAAAAATGTGTTTTAGTGGGATACTCAAATCAGAAAAAAGGTTATAAATTGTGGAGTTTGGATAAAAAACTATTATTTTTTCTAGAGATGTGAAGTTTTATGAGTCTGTGTTTCCTTTTAAAGAAAATGTTTTTAAAGAATCTAAAACTAATGATGATGAGCATCTCAATAACCTGAATTTTTTTGACTTATATGATGGGTCTGATTTAAAAACCACTGAAGGTGACTCACTTCCCAATGATGATGAGAGAGTTATTAAAGGAAATATAGAATCTAGTTTACATGGGTTTCAGCAAACAAAATTTGAGACTGGTTTTACTAATGCAGTGCTGAGAAACAGCAGCCTAGTGAAGGAATTATTGGCAGGGCTGAAAGTCAGCAGCCTAGTAGAGCAGGTCTTGAAACTGTTAGGGTTGAAGGTGTTACTAGTAGTGATAAGAAAACAAACTCTCCTGAGGGAAGTACAAGTGAGGGTCTTGATACAACAGTTCTTAGGAGATCAACCAGAAATGTTACATTTCCTAGAAAGTTTGATGATTATATAGTTGAAGTGAAAGTAAAATATGGGTTGGAAAAGGTAGTGAATTATGCTAACCTATCTGTTGAAAATTTGTGTTTTGCTTCAATGTTAAATAAAAATAGTGAGACTAAGACTTTTCATCAAGCTGCTAATGATCCTAATTGGATTTCTGCTATGAATGAAGAGTTAGAGGCCTTGCATAGAAATGACACCTGGGATTTGGTAGATCTGCCACCTGGCCGAAAGGCTATTGGTTGTAGATGGGTCTATAAGATAAAATATAGGTCTACTGGAGAGATTGAGAGGTATAAAGCTAGGTTGGTTGCAAAGGGATTTAACCAACGTGAGGGAATAGATTTTGATGAGACTTTTTCACCTGTTGCTAAGATGGTTATAGTTAGATGTGTACTTGTTGTTGCAGTACAATTTAATTGGGTGTTGTATCAACTTGATGTCAATAATGCGTTTTTATATGGGGAATTGAATGAGGAAGTGTATATGTCTTTACCCGAGGGTTATTTTTCAAAAAATGAATCTAAAGTATGTAAGTTAAAAATTCTTTATATGGATTAAAACAGGCTCCACGAATGTGGAATGCTAAAATTGTGAGTGTTTTAATGGAATTAGGGTTTGTACAGAGTAAATGTGATTACTCATTATTTGTAAAGAATTATGATTCTGTGTTTTTAGTGTTGCTTGTATATGTGGATGATATTGTCATTACTGGTAATAGTTTTGATGAAATATCAAAAGTTAAAAGTGTTTTAAGAACTAAATTCTTAATAAAAGATCTTGGAGTTCTTAAGTATTTTCTTGGTATTGAGGTAATAAGTAATGATAATGGTATTTGTTTATCTCAAAGGAAATACTGTTTGGATTTGTTGGCTGAGTATGGCATGATTGGATGCAAACCAGTTAATTATCCTATTGAGGCAAATCATATTGTGACTGGCTTATGTAATAAGAATGATTTAGTTTTAAATGTTGTTACTGGATATCAAAAATTGGTTGGCAAATTAATTTATTTGTCACATACACGACCATATATTGCATATTCAGTTCATTTTCAGAGTGAATATATGCATTGTCCAAAGAATTCCCATCTGCAGATTGGTATGAGGCTTTTAAGATATCTCAAAAGGTCACCTAGTAAAGGTATACAATTTAGTAAAGGGGATCAGTTTAATCTGAAAGCATTTGCTGATTCAGATTGGGCGAAATGCACCGAATCTAGGAAATCGGTAACTGGATTTTGTGTTTTTCTAGGAAATTCATTGATTTCATGGAAGAGCAGAAAACAACCTACAGTATCTCGTTCTACTGCATAAGCTAAATACCGTGCTATGTGTGCTGCAACATGTGATGTAATCTGGTTAATAAATGTTTTACAAGATTTGAGTGTAAAGATTGATTTGCCAGTACCCTTGTTTTGTGATAGCTCAGCTGCTATTTCTATAGCATCTAACCCTGTTTTTCGTGAAAGGACGAAACATTTTGAACTTGATCTTTTCTTTCTAAGAAAAAATTTCAAGTGGTTGTATTCAAGCTTTAAAGGTTGACTCACAAAATCAGTTGGCTGATATTTTTACGAAAGGATTAATTGTGAGTCAACATGATCATTTGAGCAATTTGCTTGGGATGTTTGATGCTTTTGGTTATTGAATTAAGGAGGGTTGTTGAAATAATATCTCTAATTCAATAACTTTATTTATTTTTTGTGTTTTGCTGATATTTTTTGTTTGTTTTATTTGTGTTTTGTTTAAGATACTCATGGGCTAGATGCTGGAATGGGCTGCTGGAAGAAGTGGATTGAATGCTAATGGGCTTGTAGCAGTGGGCTGCTCGTAGCAGTGGGCTTGAGCTGGTGGGAGTTGTTCTCAGAATATATACATCATTTTATTTCATTTTTGATCATCTCATTTTTGCACGACTACTTCTTCTTCAGTTTAGGGTTTGTAAGTCTTTCTAGTTGAGAGAGTGA
Source organism: Mikania micrantha (assembly GCA_009363875.1). Taxonomy (NCBI): domain Eukaryota; kingdom Viridiplantae; phylum Streptophyta; class Magnoliopsida; order Asterales; family Asteraceae; genus Mikania; species Mikania micrantha. Next base: position 51,605 of record SZYD01002632.1, read on the forward strand.
GAGATTTGTTCTTGAGTTCTTAGTTTGTATTGAGATGATTATATTGATCATCTTTTTCAGTCTTAGTTGAGGGTTGTTTCTGTTCTTTTGATATAGAAAGTGTGTGTTCGTTTTAATCAATAAACGATTAAACTGAAGTGTGTTCAGATCTGGTTTCTTGACACTCAAGTAAAAGTTATATGATGCACACTAAACATAAGCCAACAATCAACCTGTGATGCAACCCTAATAAATGCATCAAGCATTTGTTATTTAAATAGACTGAAGCAAACATTGTGCAAATTCTATTTATCTGGTTTCAAGATTTGGTGTTTGTTAGCTTGGCCAAACCCTAGATAATCAAGTACCTACATACCTACCTACCAGCTTGCTTTAGGAGTTAACTGATTGTATTATGTGTAATGAAAACCTACGAGTAATAACTAGGTCAACTAATGACTCTTCTCATGAGTATAAACATATTAAAATAACTAAATGTATCAAGGCATAACTTTGAATAATTTATTCTCTGTTGCCGTTCAAAAAAAATAAATAAATAAGGCATAACTGTTCCCAATAAAATTTGAAAATATTGAATGGTATGTTTTCCATCACGAATTGAAATAGAAAGCAATAAATGAGCTACAAAAGTCATCTAATATAGGATAAGTGTATTGTACTGATAACAATTGTAACACCAAATACAAATAGTCTCAATCAAGAATAGTTACAAATAATAGCAAATAGTTGTCTCAAGTTTGTCTAATGCACCAAGTCTATACTTTTAGTCTTCCAACCATAATATTTGTTTGTTATCATTATCCATCTATGTGAATTGTGTTTAAAACACACAATATTGATAGTACTTATAAGGTATGTTATATGATATTAGTGTTAAAACTATTTTTGTCACAAACAAGATCTTTAACATTTTCTAGATAATGTCTCAATTTTTTTTATATATCATTTTGTGTTAAGCTTTGGACTTATTAAATATTTGTATTTGCTCATAAGCTTTTCACATATTTTATTTACAAATATTAAGATCAATTGGAAAGGAAAGCTAATACATCAAAATAAATTTGGACAAAATAATTACTTATTTTTTGGATGATAATTAAATGAGTTGTGACTAAATAAAGTTCTCTAATTTTCAGACGCGTTGTTGTAACAAAATTATAGTTTGTTATTTTATGTAATTATTTTTCTTTTAAAATAACTTTTGTGTGCAAATTTTTAATGTTTATTATAAAGATATAACATATTATATGTAGTTTATGGCTTGATTTATTATTATATATGTGTTATGAAATCTTGTCACAGAAGTTGTTTGTAACATTTCAGGAAAAGAGTTTTTAGATTTCAAGGTTTTTCACATGAAATCTCATTAGAAACTCATAAGAACTCATGCATGAGGGTTATGAACTCACATTGAAATCTATATGAATCTTCATGCATGTGGACAAAACTCACACATAGATGGATTAAAATAAAATAAAGAATGAATAAATGAACAAAACAATTACAAAATCTTATCAAATGAAAGAAGAAGATGATGATTAATTCTATACTATTCTTGATTCTTTGCTTGAAATCTTCAAAAATCATGGGTGTGTGGTGAAAGTTGACGCCAAATGTGAGGAAGAAAGAGGGGGTCTCTTCCTTATTAACTTAGGTGCTTAAGGATGAGAGTTATAGGAGTTATGATGAATAAGTCTGAGGAAATGAAGGGTTGATAAACCTTGTATAAGTTGACGTCAAATGTGAGGAAGAAAGAGAGGGTCTCTTTCTTATTGCCTTAGGTGCTTAAGGATGAGAGTTATAGGGGTTGTGATGAATAAGTTTGAGGAAATGAAGGGTTGATAACCCTTGCATAAGTTCACGTCACATCGCACCTGTGTCTCCTATAATTCCTTTTTTTAACATGAAGTTTTATCACGTAATAAACATGTTACATGTGACATGTAGCATGCATCTTTTGTTTCTTATGTGTTGCTTCGTAGACAAATATTTGCACGATTATTTGTCTTTTGGACATTTCACTATTTGATCAGAAAAGTTTGAAGCATTTAATAGATCTTAAAATAATTACTCCATTACAATAGGTATGGTTGGCTAAACCTGTGGGATATGGTTTTGAAATAGTCTATAAACAAGAAAGTGATAAGGAGGCAGTTGATGCTTTATTTAGGGTACAATCACCTACCTTGGTTATCATCACTATGAAAATTTAAGAATTAACAGCAGGAAAGATTGACAAGAAATATTATTGGAATGGTCAGGTTCGTCTGAAAAAATCACAGTAGGAAATGATTTAGCTTTCCAAAAGAATATTATTTCCTTGTGTAATATTTAGGGAGTGATTATAGGGCTTTGAAGTGCAATTGAGAAGCGTGAATTTGGGGTAGAAATGAAGGGCTATTTATTGATAACATGTAACAACCTAAAATTTAGCAACCTAATAACAAACGTGCGAACTTTCGGTAACCGTTTATGTCCAAAATTTATATAAACGTTCGTGAAGTAATTATGATCAAAAGGATGTAAACGATAAAAATATCTGGTAAGGTATGGACACGTTATAAAGCCTATTAATAACGTGTAAAAATTTCTGTGACCGTTTGGGTTCGAAATTTTTATGAACAATCCTGAAGTAATTACGATCACATTAATATAAGCCGGACCCTTATACGATAATGTATGAACAAGATATAAGCTCGTGAATATTAAAATATATTATTTTTGACCCTACTCCGTTTTCAACGAAACTTGGGTACAAATGTAGAGAATAATTAGTAGATTTCAACGGCATATTCGAAAGTTTTTAAAATATCAGATGCAAAGAGTTATAAGTAAAAAACAAGATTTAAGCTAAATTAATTATAATATAATAATAATAATAATAAAATAATAATAAAATAATCAATTAAACATATGTCGAAATGTAAATACGTTGAACTTGACCATATATATATATATATATATATATATTCTTTCTTAATGACGAAGGAAATTTACATCTATAAATAGATGTAGTTCGACGATCAAATATTCATTTCTCTTAAGTAACAAAACTCTGTCAAAATACCCTCCTAAAATTCTTGAGCGGGTACAGTAGTTACTAGAATTTCGTTCAAAGATTATTAAGCGAGCATTGGTACGAGCTACTTTGAGGTAACCACCTATTATACTCTTATTTTAAAATAATTATTTAATTAGTATGGTCGAGATATTGTTTGTTTAAAACCTCACTAATATTATGCGTGGAGGCTATTTTCAATATTTTTGTAAAACACGGAGTATGCAGAGATGCTGCCCAAATATTTTATAAAATTATATATTTATAAGACGAGGTTCTGTCCAATTTAAAACTCTAAAATAAAGTTTTATAAGCCGAAATACTGCCCAAATATTTTTAAGAAAACCGAAAAGCATAAGCCGTCATGCTGTCCAATTAAAGACTCGAGTCAATACCTGAAAATATAAAGATACGTTAAGTAATCCCATTAGGGTACTGATGTTATTAGGAAATTGGCGGTTACGTAAGATAAGAATTGAGGAGCCAAAATTGTACGATAGAAGCGTAGATCAGGTGAGTTCTATGAGCCCTCTTTTACTGTTTTAACGTTTTAGGGCTGATGTGCATGCATGATAAATATCTTTGAAATGATTGTGAGTTCTTTGTAGCCCTATTTTAAATATTTTATCATTTTGGGCTGTTATGCATGCTATAAAGTTATTTTATGAAAATGATTGTTTTACCTGACTACGGTCTGATAAAAGAATATGTTAAAGTAAAGAATGTTTTCAGATAAAGAATGTTTTTTTAAGTCTCAACTGCGGTTGAGAAAAAAATGATTTTTTTTTAAAAGTCTGGACCGAGGTCGAGTAGGAAATGTGGTTTTGAAGTCCCGGCTGCGGTTGGGCAGAATTTGAGCACTGCAGTGCGGTAAAGTGTTTATGTTTATGATGGTTTAAATGAGTTAAACCATGTTATGTATGAATGAAGTATGTAACGAAGTCTTGTACCGGTATGAGCTACCAACTTCGGTTGGTAGTCATAGAGTCCTGTGAAAGAACAGGCCTGTCGACTGCGGGTCGTCAGTGTCATAGAGTCCTGTGAAAGAACAGGCCTGTCGACTGTGGGTCGTCATTGTCATAGAGACTTGTGCTGCACAAGCAGGCTGACTTCAGTCAGCAGTTCAGGCTAAAGTTTTGCACAGTATGATTAATGTATGATGATGAGTAGGTTATGTATGGGATTATGTTATGATGATATGTATGTTAAAGGCTGTTGACTTCGGTTAACAGCAAAGGCTAAGGTCTTATGTATTGTATGAATGATGTAACGAGAATATGTATGTAGACGAAATGAATTATGTTCAAGTATGATTGAGATTGTTGACCTCGGTCAACAGTGAACGCCAATGTTATATATGTGCAGTAAAGATTTTATGAAAACTTACTTAGAACTCACCAGCATAAAGCTGACTTGTTTTACATGCATGTCAGGTTGAATGGTAAAGAGAGAGATTAGCTGAGGGCTCGTGGCATAGGTTGAAGATTACCCTGGCATAATATGGCATAAACTGGTTTTGTATAAAACCATAAAGTGTGGGCTATGTTTAACGTTTGTATAATTTGTGTATCATATTTCATGTAATCACCCGAAATTCCGCTGTTTTAGTAATGTAAATTGGGTTTTAAAAAGTATGGGTTTGATGTTGCCAACTGAGGGGACTCCCGGGATTCGGGGCCTCTCAAGTTGGTATCAGAGCCATAGTTTGAGAGATCTGGTCATCCCTAATGACTAGACTTAAACTGAAAATGGGACATAATGATAAGAATGCCAGTCAAGGGTAGTTTGATGCCACGACCTGAATGTTATGTATGAGTTAAGACATAGGTGTAAGGTTAGAAAGGTAGTTCGAAACATGCACGTTGGGGTGACGGAATGGGAAATGTTTAGAGCCTATGAGTTGGGTAAATGGTTAATAACACCTGATCAACGTCATTAACGATTTACAAAGCTTATTTCGTGCTAAACTGATCCTGTACTGACTCTTCAATTGTTGCATCATGTAGGTAGTTAGATGGCTGGACAAAGGGGTAGACCACGTAAGCAAACACAGGAACCTGAAGAACCACGTATCGAGAATGAGGAAAACGTCAATGAAGACGACTACGAGCACAACGAGCAACCGGAAGATGAAATCGAGTTTACTCTAGAGCCTATCGTGGTGAAAGCCATTGCTGATGAGGTCTCTAAGGTTTTGGATGATAAGCTACCAGCCTTGGTTACAAAAGTACTAAAGGATACTCTGAAAGACAAGTCTGAAGGAATTAAGGGGAGCACCAAAGAAGACGAAGTTGTGATCACCGGGACTAAGAACGGTGATTCTACGTCAGACAAACTTAAGAGTTGTGATTACAAAGCTTTCAAAGGATGCAGTCCACCTTCCTTTGATGGTAAGAAGGATGCCGTGGCTACTTGCCACTGGGTCTCAGCTATGGAGGCGGTTATCGCTATCAGTGAATGCCGGGAAGACCAAGCTGTGAAATTTGCAGCTCATTCATTCACTGAAGAAGCCCTACATTGGTGGAACACCATCAAGCAGTCAAAGACCACTACTGATGTAGAGGGCTTGAAATGGGAGGAATTGAAGGAGTTAGTTATGAAACACTTTTGTCCAAAGAATGAAATTGATAAAGTGGAGCGAGAATTTTTGACACTGAAAGCTGGACGTATGAATCATCGGAAATATACGTCAAAATTTAATGAAATGTCAAGATTGGTTCCTCATTTGGTAAGCACGGAGGAACGGAGAATGAAATTATATGTGGAAGGGTTACCACTGAAAGTTCGAACGCATGTGAAGGCGCATGCTTCCAGAACTTTTGAATCAGCTGTAGAAATTAGCGGCATTGTCTGGGATGATGTTGTTGAAGCTGAACCAACAAAGGAGGAACCAAAGCAAAAGTGGGCATCAAAATTTAAAAGAAACAGAAATGAAAAATCAGGACCCCCTATGAAAAGGTTTAGAACGGAAGAAGTTGAAACATGCCCTAAGTGTGGAAGGAAACATGGAGGAGAATGTCGTACGGGGACTACTTTGTGCTACCGTTGTGGAAAGATGGGACATTTCTCTTTTGATTGTCCGAGTAGGCCAAAGTGTTATAATTGTGGTGAATTGGGTCACATTAGCAATAATTGTCTTAAACCGAAGGCAATAATGAATAAATCTACCAAACCGGAAGGTAGCAAGGGAGGGGAGAAACAAAAGGCAAAAGCTCGTGCCTTTACTATGACTAAAGATCAGGCAGCCAAAGACCCTGATGTGGTGACAGGTACATTTTTGATTAATGATATCCCTGCTTCAGTGCTATTTGATTCTGGTGCAAGTATGAGCTTTGTGGCTATTGCTTTTTGTGATAAACTGTGTGCTAATGTTAAAAAGATAGAACATGCCTTTAATATAGAAACTGCTCTTGGTAAGTCAACTAGAGTAACGGAGGCCATTGATGATGATTGTTACATTGATATAGAAGGCCATAGATTCCCTGTTAAGTTGTTTCTGATTACGTTAGGAGGGTTTGATGTAGTTTTGGGCATGGATTGGTTGGCCAAATATGAGGCTAACATCGTTTGTCGACGAAATATGATTTTCTTAACGACTCTTGATGGGAGTTCAGTAACGGTTTACGGGGATAAAGTGTTCGACGTGCCTAAAGTCATTTCAATGATTAAGGCAAGTGAATTTATGAGGCGAGGGTGTGGGGCTTATCTGGCCTATGTTATTGATAAAGAATCTAAGGTAAAGGAATTGGAAAACGTACCCGTGGTGTGTAACTTTCCTGATGTATTTCCTGAGGATTTGCCAGGGATTCCACCTGATCGGGAAATCGAATTCCAAATTGATGTTGTGCCAGGAGCTCAACCTGTCGTCAAGGCACCGTACCGTCTGGCTCCAACAGAGATGAAAGAATTAATGACCCAACTACAAGACCTTCTAGACAAAGGTTTTATACGACCAAGTGTGTCACCTTGGGGTGCACCAGTGTTGTTTGTCAAGAAAAAGGATGGAAGCATGAGAATGTGCATTGATTATAGGGAATTGAACAAGCTCACGATAAAGAACAAGTATCCGTTACCAAGAATTGATGATCTGTTTGACCAATTGCAAGGGGCAAGTTGGTTTTCTAAAATCGATCTCAGATCAGGATATCATCAACTAAAGGTGAGAGAACAAGACATTCCGAAGACAGCGTTTCGCACACGTTATGGACATTATGAGTTTCTTGTAATGTCTTTTGGGTTAACTAACGCTCCTGCAGCGTTTATGGATTTGATGAATCGGGTGTGCAGACCCATGCTAGACCGATCAGTGATTGTGTTCATTGACGACATCTTAATATACTCAAAGAGTGAAGGTGATCATGCGTGTCATCTTCGGGAAGTACTTGAAATGTTAAGAAGAGAAAAGTTGTATGCCAAGTTCTCCAAATGTGCCTTTTGGTTACGGCAAGTGCAGTTCCTAGGTCATGTTATTAGTCCAGAAGGCATAATGGTGGACCCAGCTAAAATAGAAGCAGTAATGAAATGGAATCCTCCGAAAACACCAACGGAAGTACGCAGCTTTCTCGGTTTAGCAGGTTATTATAGAAGATTTATTCAGGATTTTTCTAGGATTTCTACACCATTGACAAAATTGACAAGGAAAGAAGTAAAGTATGATTGGGGTCCAACTCAGGTCCAAGCTTTTGATGAATTGAAAAAGAGATTAACTGAGGCTCCTATCTTAGCATTGCCGAATGGTAATGAAGATATGGTGGTATACTCAGATGCGTCTTATTTGGGCTTGGGTTGTGTACTTATTCAAAGGGGAAAGGTAATAGCATATGCCTCAAGACAATTGAAAAACCATGAGGCTAATTATCCAACTCATGATTTGGAATTGGCTGCTGTGGTATTTGTTTTAAAAATTTGGAGGCATTATCTATATGGAGTGAAATGTACAATCTACACAGATCATAAAAGCTTAAAATACTTCTTTGAACAGAAAGACTTGAATATGAGACAAAGAAGATGGTTGGAGCTACTAAAGGATTACGACTGTGAGATCTTGTACCACCCGGGAAAAGCAAATGTGGTGGCTGATGCTCTAAGTCGCAAGACGGAACATCCTGCTATACGAGTTAAGTCTTACAGTTTGGTGATAACACCAAATTTCTTGAATGAACTCAAAGATGCACAGAAGGAAGGACTAAAGGAAGAAAATGTTGGGTTCGAAAGAATTTTTGGTCAAGTTAAGAATTTAGAAGAAAATGAGTTTGGTGTTAAGAACCGATTTGGTCGAATGTGGGTTCCACGAAATGGGGACATTAGATTAAGGATTCTAGACGAAGCACATAAGTCACGATACTCTATTCATCCTGGTGCAACAAAAATGTATCAAGACCTTCGAAAGGATTATTGGTGGCCAGGTATGAAGTTTAATGTGATGCAGTACGTGAACAAATGTTTGACATGTGCGCAAGTAAAGGCTGAACATCAGAAACCCTATGGTTATGTGCAACCTCTAGAAGTCCCAGAATGGAAGTGGGAACACATCACCATGGATTTTATTACCAAGTTGCCTCTCACGGCGAAACGTCATGATACTATTTGGGTGATTGTAGACCGATTAACGAAAAGTGCTCATTTCTTGCCTATACGTGAGACTTATACATCAGAGAAACTGTCAGAATTATTCGTGAAAGAAATAATTACAAGACATGGAGTTCCAGTTTCAATAGTATCCGATCGTGACACACGATTCGTTTCAAGATTCTGGAAACAGTTTCATGAATCAATGGGCACAAGACTCAATATCAGCACTGCGTATCATCCTCAGACCGACGGACAGTCTGAAAGGACTATCCAAACTTTAGAGGATATGCTCAGAGCTTGTATTATTGATTTTGGTGGTAGTTGGGATGATCATTTACCACTTGTGGAATTCTCGTACAACAACAGCTACCATGCTAGTATTGGAATGCCACCGTATGAGGCGTTGTACGGGCGACGCTATAGAACACCTGTGTGTTGGGGAGGAGTAGGACAGAAAGAAGTGGGAAGCAAAGCTGCAGTGATTGATTTGACTGAAAAGCTTCAACTAGTTAAAGCGCGAATGAAAGCTGCACAAGATCAACAGAAGTCATTCGCTGACAAAAGGCGAAGACCAATAGAGTTCGACGTAGGTGATCAGGTTCTGCTAAAAGTTTCACCATGGAAAGGAATTATTCGATTTAGGAAAAGAGGCAAGCTGAGTCCGAGATTTATTGGACCTTTTCGAATAATGGCACGGGTCGGTAAGGTAGCTTACCGATTGGAATTGCCAGATGAATTGAGTGGCATTCATCCGACATTTCACGTTTCACATCTGAGAAAATGTCTAGCAGAGAATGTAGCACATGTGCCGTTAGATGATATTGAAGTCGATGAAAAGTTAAACTACATAGAGAAACCAGTTGCCATGATTGACACAAAAGAAAAACAATTACGTAACAAGACGATTAGACAAGTTAAGGTTCAATGGAAGCATCGAAAAGGATCCGAGGCTACATGGGAGACTGAAGATGAGATGAAACGACTCTACCCATATTTGTTTGAAACATAACAGGTTTCGAGGACGAAACCTCTTGTAAGGAGGGTATATTTGTAACAACCTAAAATTTAGCAACCTAATAACAAACGTGCGAACTTTCGGTAACCGTTTATGTCCAAAATTTATATAAACGTTCGTAAAGTAATTATGATCAAAAGGATGTAAACGATAAAAATATCTGGTAAGGTATGGACACGTTATAAAGCCTATTAATAACGTGTAAAAATTTCTGTGACCGTTTGGGTTCGAAATTTTTATGAACAATCCTGAAGTAATTACGATCACATTAATATAAGCCGGACCCTTATACGATAATGTATGAACAAGATATAAGCTCGTGAATATTAAAATATATTATTTTTGACCCTACTCCGTTTTCAACGAAACTTGGGTAGAAATGTAGAGAATAATTAGTAGATTTCAACGGCATATTCGAAAGTTTTTAAAACATCAGATGCAAAAAGTTATAAGTAAAAAACAAGATTTAAGCTAAATTAATTATAATAATATAATAATAATAAAATAATAAAATAATAATAAAATAATCAATTAAACATATGTCGAAATGTAAATACGTTGAACTTGACCATATATATATATATATATATATATATATATATATATATATATATATATATATTTCTTTCTTAATGACGAAGGAAATTTACATCTATAAATAGATGTAGTTCGACGATCAAATATTCATTTCTCTTAAGTAACAAAACTCTGTCAAAATACCCTCCTAAAATCCTTGAGCGGGTACGGTAGTTACTAGAATTTCGTTCAAAGATTATTAAGCGAGCATTGGTACGAGCTACTTTGAGGTAACCACCTATTATACTCTTATTTTAAAATAATTATTTAATTAGTAAGGTCGAGATATTGTTGTTTAAAACCTCACTAATATTATGCGTGGAGGCTATTTTCAATATTTTTGTAAAACACGGAGTATGCAGAGATGCTGCCCAAATATTTTATAAAATTATATATTTATAAGACGAGGTTCTGTCCAATTTAAAACTCTAAAATAAAGTTTTATAAGCCGAAATACTGCCCAAATATTTTTAAGAAAACCGAAAAGCATAAGCCGTCATGCTGTCCAATTAAAGACTCGAGTCAATACCTGAAAATATAAAGATACGTTAAGTAATCCCATTAGGGTACTGATGTTATTAGGAAATTGGCGGTTACGTAAGATAAGAATTGAGGAGCCAAAATTGTACGATAGAAGCGTAGATCAGGTGAGTTCTATGAGCCCTCTTTTACTGTTTTAACGTTTTAGGGCTGATGTGCATGCATGATAAATATCTTTGAAATGATTGTGAGTTCTTTGTAGCCCTATTTTAAATATTTTATCATTTTGGGCTGTTATGCATGCTATAAAGTTATTTTATGAAAATGATTGTTTTACCTGACTACGGTCTGATAAAAGAATATGTTAAAGTAAAGAATGTTTTCAGATAAAGAATGTTTTTTTAAGTCTCAACTGCGGTTGAGAAAAAAATGATTTTTTTTTAAAAGTCTGGACCGAGGTCGAGTAGGAAATGTGGTTTTGAAGTCCCGGCTGCGGTTGGGCAGAATTTGAGCACTGCAGTGCGGTAAAGTGTTTATGTTTATGATGGTTTAAATGAGTTAAACCATGTTATGTATGAATGAAGTATGTAACGAAGTCTTGTACCGGTATGAGCTACCAACTTCGGTTGGTAGTCATAGAGTCCTGTGAAAGAACAGGCCTGTCGACTGCGGGTCGTCAGTGTCATAGAGTCCTGTGAAAGAACAGGCCTGTCGACTGTGGGTCGTCATTGTCATAGAGACTTGTGCTGCACAAGCAGGCTGACTTCAGTCAGCAGTTCAGGCTAAAGTTTTGCACAGTATGATTAATGTATGATGATGAGTAGGTTATGTATGGGATTATGTTATGATGATATGTATGTTAAAGGCTGTTGACTTCGGTTAACAGCAAAGGCTAAGGTCTTATGTATTGTATGAATGATGTAACGAGAATATGTATGTAGACGAAATGAATTATGTTCAAGTATGATTGAGATTGTTGACCTCGGTCAACAGTGAACGCCAATGTTATATATGTGCAGTAAAGATTTTATGAAAACTTACTTAGAACTCACCAGCATAAAGCTGACTTGTTTTACATGCATGTCAGGTTGAATGGTAAAGAGAGAGATTAGCTGAGGGCTCGTGGCATAGGTTGAAGATTACCCTGGCATAATATGGCATAAACTGGTTTTGTATAAAACCATAAAGTGTGGGCTATGTTTAACGTTTGTATAATTTGTGTATCATATTTCATGTAATCACCCGAAATTCCGCTGTTTTAGTAATGTAAATTGGGTTTTAAAAAGTATGGGTTTGATGTTGCCAACTGAGGGGACTCCCGGGATTCGGGGCCTCTCATAACATTTATCATTTGTGTACGTAGAAAAATTTTCATGAAAAGTCAATGTACAGCTACTATTATTTGTTTATACAAAGTAAACTTTCTAACTATGGAAACTAAAATTGAAATACTTGGTATTTACAAACATGTTTACTAATCAACTGAACCAGCTGGTTCAACCTGAATATAGTGCAGGCCACCATTGCTGTGAATTGATGGCAGAGAGAGCTCATTACCCCTGCAACCAACTTCGCAGATGTTGGTTAAAAAAAAAAAGAGCCATGATTCATATAATTGAGTACTGGTTTGTATATGATCAAACATGGAGGTTGAGATTATGATGGCTTTGGAAGAAGCATTTTACCTTAATTATATCCATATCCATAAGATTTAGTTGGTACACAACGCCAAAACAGAACACAGAAAAGGTTCCGACGAGAACAAAATGACCATTGTTTATATAATCTAGCTTCCCTGCCCATGAGTTGTTATCCCCCAACATTTCATTAAGCTTTAGCAAAATGTTTATAAAATTACAGTCTTCTGTATAGTTAGCCATTTATATAAAAGAGAGATACTTGCAGCAGATATATAACATCTCCTTGAATTTTTAATGCTATAATGTGATGTCATAAATCTGCAGTAGATAAAAGGAATTCAACAACATATTGTAAAACGGTACAACCAATTGATTCTGTCTGTACCTGTACCTAAAACAGGAACACATATAAAGTAGTTTGTTATTTGATCTACACATAATTCAGTTACCTCCATGTTGACAAGACAAGACCAGACCTGTAAAATACAGCAAGCGAAGCAAATAAGGGGAAACTCATCTAAAACAAAAATGAGACCAACTTCTTTATAGAGAGAGTAATTACCGAACCCATTTCACCAACTCTCCTGTATAAGAGATGGCAGGCCTTCAAGATAGGGGTGGGATACTTATTTCTTCCCCTCTATCTCTTCATCTTAATCACCATGGGCACAAAATTCACATGTACTACACATACATATAAACCGGCTTGATCATTTTGCAACTTGGGAAGACATGGACTATAATATCCACCTGAAGAGCTTAAAATGAGAATAGGTATGTGAAGAATTTAGAGAAAACATATTGCTTAAAACGAGATTAGATTGTTATGAGGACCAAACCCAAAACAGCCTGTTGGTGTTTTGATTACACAAATCAACAGTAACAAGAACGACAGCTTGCAGCATGGCTCATCTGTCATGAGTCTGCATCAATCCTTAACTCAGTCGCTCAAAATAGAATCTACTGAAATAAAACATAATTTCTGATTACTTGCATCTATTGGTCCAAATTCATTATTAAAGTCGAAGATACAAATGATGGTGAATCTTCTATAATAATTTCCATCTTCAAAAATTTACAGAAATTAGGGTGATTGCTTTTGAACATGTTTATTCCTGCCGGTTTATTACAATTTAAGTTTTACAAGTAATATGGAACATTTCTTGGAGAAAGCCAGTGAGTTGGCATCAAAATGAGCCTGCAATTTATGAAAATCATGAATGATTGTTACATCAAAAACTAAATGAATGTTCAAAGGTAACAAAAGGTTATGCATTTTTCATACAATTTGATTTTTGACTGCTGTAAAGCTAAATATTTCATTAGTAGATGTTATATATCTCCAATCAACAGCTACATCACAATGCAAACTCACCTGAAAGAATGCACAGACACAAAATTCGTTTATCAAATAGAATTGTTGGTCATATATTATGTGAATAACACAAGAAACCATGAATTCAAGAAACAAAACCGACCTTGATCTTTAGCAATTCGAAACCTAGTACCCATATGTTAGTTCCAATATCACCAGATACTCTGATGGGAAAACTGCTAGTTTTGGCCCCAGACACAATTGCACTTATGTCGGTATGTTGAAACAAAATATCTATTTGGATGCTTACGTTATGGCTTCTAGCAGGTTGATAAAATTCTGGAATTCTGATCATTCCTACAACTAATCCATTGTTGAGTATCTTGAGCCTTGAGAAATCATACTTTATACCAACAATGTTTGGATTTTGTGAAATTAGGGTAATAGAAGCAACTAAAGAGATGAACATAGTAGAGGAATCTGAAACATCAAACTTGTATGAAGCGATATTCATTGTTTGAAATAAAAAACTCGGCCTACGAGGCTTCAATACAAAGATTATAATCAAAGAAAGAAAACCAGAAATCAAAATGAGCAAGACGATGATAATAAGGGAAACCAAACAACATCGCTTGAAAGAAGAACAATAACCCATCATCTTGATTCATCTCAAGGAACAAGGCAAAAATGAAGGGAATATTAAAAGGTTTTTCTTGCTTCTGCTGCTATATATTCTCATATTCCTTGCTTTATTTTGAATCCAATACATGAAAGCAAATTAACAAGTTGCATCAAATCATCATTATGAAACATAAACCATTACATAATTCAACGTTACATAATTCAAAGCAGACACCCGTCAAAGCATATAAGCTACTAAAAACACTGACAATGAAAAGCCTTATTTACAAACACACATAAAAAGTTTGATTAGAGATTTAAGTTAAAAAACTCCATCGATCATCACAGGAAGGTCATCAAAGCTCCAAAGATCCATCACATTACCACCATCATCTCCATTAAGGAAAGCATCCACAGAAGAAACGTCCCAGTTACCTTGAAGAAATGGCATCTCAAACCCCAGATTTGCATACTCTGTTTTTGGCTTCTTGGAGGGATTAACATCTTCTTCCATAAAAGGAAGCACAGATGAGATCTCAGGAGTTTTTTCCTTCAATGGGAAATCAGAAGAGTTGCTGCTCTGATCAGATGCAAAATAAAAGGCAGCATTTTCTGCAGATGAAGTAAAGGATTTCCCCTCAAACCCTGTGGTGGGATTAGGGTTAACCTGGTTTTTGGATGCTGCAGGTTTATCGGGAAAGTTGACCTTAGCCTTGGGACCACGGATCCTTCTGGCTTCAGCGTCATAAGCCCTGGCAGCTTCTTCAGCGGTATTAAATGTACCCAGCCATACGCGGACCCCTTTTCTTGGATCGCGTATTTCAGCAGCCCACTTGCCCCATGGGCGTTGACGGATCCCTCTGTATTGGTTCTTCCTTTTCTTGGAACCAGATCTCTCATCAGATTTCACAGATCTTGAGCCTAAACCCAACAAAACGAACAGTTAATTTCTTCATTTAATCTAGTCTTGATTATAGAAAAATGACGAAGCGGATCTAGAACATTCAACGCATCTTTTAAACAACATCGGCAATTTATTGAAAACAATCGATGCATAAAAGCTGAAGACAGACGTACATCAATCATTCATTATACAGAAAAAGCTAACAAGGAAACTATAAATCATCACTGAACCTTGAAATTTAAACACGAATTAGTTCAGTCAAAAATAAAATAAAATTTGAACTCATCTATAACCAAACCAAGAAACAAAAATAACAAAAGCTTTATCATCACACAAAATAATTAAAAAAATAATCATTTTCAATTAGTCATCATAATAATCTTATACCAAACAACTATGATGAAAAAATAAATAAATCAGCTTGAAGCGTAAATGGGGAAGTAAAAAAAAGGTACCAGTAGAAGGAGCGAAGTGTTTGGTGGCGGAGAAAGCAAAAGAGTTGTTATCCTCCTCATCAATTTCAACCTGATCCTTAAATCCCTGAAAGTCGGCTTCAAAGTCATCATCAATATCAGATCGTGGCGGCTTTGAGAAGTAATTGGAAGGGTTAGTGTTCCAGAGAAGATCGGCGGTGAGGCGGCGAGAGCGATTAGCCGGCGGGGCTATGATTTCGGAGAGGATTGCACCTCCACACATGTCGACAAATTGTAGGTAAAGTTGATCGGAAGAAGGGTGGTTAAGAAAACGATGAGATTGGGTCAGGGATGAGTTTTCTTTATAGTTTCCATGAAAAAGAAAGGACCGGTTATTTTAGAAGGAAACCGGTTCCTGCCCAATTTCTAATCATTCAACCGATTCAAGAGAGGAATTAGATAGAAACTGGTTTGCGTTTCACTTTTTAGGTAACGACTTGTTTGAGATTTTGTTGTTTTTTTTTAACCGTATTTAAACCGTCTTGTTGTGTTATCTTTAGTTATTCTGTCGATTGATAGCTAAGATCGATTCCTCGATCTCCAACCTTAAGACACGTGTGCCCCCAGATGCGCGGGAACCGGATAGAACCCGCAAACCCTCAACTCTCATTAGATGATTTCTTTGATGAATTGAAAGTTTAAATATTGGGAAATTTGGAGCAACATTTCGAGGTAAGTTATACGTCATTCGACTCGCATTCTTCATCTGAACAGAAGTCCGTTCGAAACTCGAAAAAAAGTTAACGCCGTTAGGGTTTTTTGACGGCGGTCCGCCAGAGGTACATATGTCAAAAGTTCGGACCGTTATAGGGGATTTTTTCATAGTTGAAACTGACAACGAGCAATTGATCAAAGTTTAGATCATTAAAAACCAATTTGCCTTAAATATAATGCTTCTGTTTGTCATATGTAGATGTGATTTATTGGCAAACTAGTTAAAGCAGTGAGATCCATTTGGGTTTAACTATGTTTTTATTATTTATATTATTATCAAAAAGAAAATAGTTTATAAGGGTAAATTAGTCATTTTGCATATTTGTTTAGATGTTCAACCAAACAATCATAGCTGATTCAACACTTAATGTTTCATACACTGTTAATCATTCAAACATCTTAATCATTAAACACTTAATGGTTCAGATGTTACCAAACAGCCTCAAAGTGGTGGTATATTTTTTTCAAAAATCATAATAATGAAGTTGGTGTGTTTAAACAGGTATGAGGTTAAATTAATTTATTAACAAAAATCAAGGGTTAATGTAAGCATTTTTTAAAAAAAAAATTAAATAAAAATAATTTGAGTGGTGTGGAGGGTATATTCGGAAGGAGGGTCGATCAAGTTCCAACAACGAAAGAAGCCAAAAACCAACGTTGGATCTTCGTCTCTCTTTCCCAATCTTGTTGTTGTTTAAACCCGATTATCTCTCCGATTATCATTCAGTAGGTCTCTGTTTTGGTTTGCAGGGATAATATGTCTGTGTTTGGGAATGGAAATGGAAATTTATTCGCCAATCTTTCAACCACAGAATGACTTCAAGACATCATACAACAGATGTATTGTCATCTCGTCCATTGCAATTCCAATTCCAACTCCCTCCCCCTTGTTTCATACCAAGAACCAACAACCGCCCTTTCAAGGTCAGTTTCAATTCATATGTATTAATAAATCTCAGCTCACATCGCATCACATCATAATATTTTGTTTTTTTAGGTTCTTTGCGCTGATTACCCAAGACCAGAGCTTGACAACACCTCTAATTTCTTGGAAGCTGCTTACTTGTCTTCAACCTTCCGAACTTCCCCTCGTCCACCTAAGCCTTTAAAGATTGTAATTGCTGGTGCAGGTAAATCTCTATAAGCTTTCTTTCTATCTATCTTTTAGTTAGGTAAACATATTCTTTTTCATGTGCAGGCTTGGCTGGCTTATCCACTGCAAAGTATTTGGCGGATGCAGGTCATAAGCCCATTTTGCTAGAAGCAAGAGACGTTCTTGGTGGAAAGGTTTATATTTCTATCTCAAATGCATCTTATTCCCACTTAATTTACCACTTCTTCGCTTTCCTTGCAGGTTGCAGCTTGGAAAGATGTTGATGGAGATTGGTACGAGACAGGGTTGCACATATTTTGTGAGTTTCAATCGTTTGTGTTATTATCCTTCAACTACCTAAAAATTTGATGAACCCCTTTTCATTTGCTTGAAAGTTGGAGCCTACCCAAATATACAGAATCTGTTTGGAGAGCTGGGGATTAATGATAGATTACAGTGGAAGGAACATTCTATGATATTTGCAATGCCAAACAAGCCTGGAGAATTTAGTCGGTTTGACTTCCCAGATGTTTTACCCGCACCATTAAATGGCAAGTATGCTATTATCTACAACATTATGCTATTGCTAGAAATCTTATCCTTCCCTGCCGTATTAGGAATTTGGGCTATCTTGAGGAACAATGAAATGCTGACATGGCCTGAGAAAGTGAAATTTGCAATTGGGCTGTTGCCTGCAATGCTGGGTGGGCAAGCTTATGTCGAGGCTCAAGATGGACTTAGTGTTCAAGATTGGATGAGAAAGCAAGTATGTGAAAATAATGTTTTCTAGCGTGTTTTATTCCATAGCTCATGCATATTTCTCATTTTTGTAGGGCATACCAGATAGAGTTACTACTGAGGTGTTTATAGCCATGTCAAAGGCATTAAACTTCATAAATCCAGATGAACTTTCAATGCAATGTATTCTCATTGCTCTGAATCGGTTTCTTCAGGTGAATTCGTTATTTTCTTGAATCTTACCAATCAATTATTTTGGAAAAAAGTTTATATCTTGACAGTTTTGTTACAATTATGGTTTCAATATACAAAAAGCGAGTCATGATTAGTAGATTCAGGTATATATTTTCAATAACTAAAGTGGCATAAAATTTAAAACAACAGGAAAAGCATGGTTCTAAGATGGCATTTTTAGATGGCAACCCACCTGAAAGACTTTGCATGCCAATTGTTGACCATATAGAATCACTAGGAGGCCAAGTAAGACTCAATTCACGGATACAAAAAATTGAGTTAAACAAAGATGGTACTGTTAAAAACTTTTTACTGAATGACGGGAACATCATCAAAGGTGATGCCTATGTATTTGCTACCCCAGGTATGTTGGTTAAACGCTATTTGACTTTGAAGCATCCACTCATATCTATCTGGGGTCCAGATTCTTTATTTGCTATTTTTTATCAAGCAGTTGACATTCTGAAGCTTATTTTGCCTGAAGATTGGAAGCCAATTCCATACTTCAAAAAGTTGGAGAAATTAGTTGGTGTTCCAGTTATAAACGTTCATATATGGTTAGACTAACCTCTTTTATATAACCCGCTATACAGTATAAGATAAAATTCGGTCTTTTAACATTTTTATTGTTAACCCAATCTTCAGGTTTGACAGGAAGCTCAGAAATACCTATGATCACCTACTTTTCAGCAGGTCACCTCTTATTTCCTGCAAAATATTTAATTATTTTCACAACAAAAAAATTGAATTTTTTACTTTTAAGCAGGTCATCTTTTGTTATGACTGTTACTAATAAGTATTTTATGTATTTCATCTTTTTCAGGAGTCCTCTTCTCAGTGTATATGCTGACATGTCTGTAACATGCAAGGTGATACTTGCATGACAATAGACACCTATACTGCATGAATATTAGTTAAAAATTATTCTTCTGACAGAAGAAGACTGACAAAAGATACAAGTACTTGTTAAAAACATTGCTCATATTATGCAGGAATATTATGATCCGAATCGGTCAATGTTGGAATTGGTGTTTGCGCCTGCAGAAGAATGGATTACCTGCAGTGACGCTGATATTATTGAGGCTACAATGAGTGAACTTTCAAGACTCTTTCCTGATGAAATTGCAGTAGATCAGAGCAAAGCAAAAATCTTGAAATATCATGTAGTAAAAACACCAAGGTTGGCATATGCATAGAGTTGGTATCCAAACACCATAATGTTGGTCGAACCATGAATTGAAGTGTAAAATTTTGGTATTCTGATGAAGTAACTATGAAGCAGTTCAATTAATGGTTGTATGTATTTCAGGTCGGTTTATAAAACGGTACCAGACTGTGAACCTTGCCGTCCACTGCAAAGATCTCCGATAGAAGGATTTTATTTAGCTGGTGATTACACAAAACAAAAGTATCTGGCTTCAATGGAGGGTGCTGTTTTGTCCGGAAAGTTTTGTGCTCAAGCTATTGTACAGGTAATGTTTAAATGCATAAAGCAACTATCAGTGGTTAGGTGTACCATACATATGTTTTTCTGATGCCTCCTGTTACACAGGATTATGGGTTGCTTGCCGCCAGGGGGGAAGTGTTGGCTGAAGCCAGTCTAGTTTAATTGTCCAAAAGATGATGTGGCAAGCCGAAAACTGAGCGAGAGAAACTTGTCTTGTATCCCTTACTTGTATACATCATTTGTAGCATTGAGTTTATTGATTATCTAGTAAGCATGGAAGATCAATCTGTCTGTCTTTTATTCAAGTATTTGAAATATAGCAATAGAAAAAGTGTAATTGGCTGTGAAAATGTATGATTTTTGGTATTATTATATCGTAGGCCTCAAATTAAGCAGTTGAAGCTTTGTGCAACCGAAGGTAATGTTCCTCCAACTTCTCCAAGCCTTCTAAGGAATGGAACCAGATAACATGTGACTTGACACGATAAAGAGTCCTTAGGTTGGTAATGCTTTCACCAATCTCCCTTTCCAAGCAATAGTAAGAGCTGCAATTGGGATGTACCTGTCCTGTTAAAAGCTTCATAGAGGGAGGAATTGGTGTCATTCATTGTGGTGTGTCGGAATATATAGGTATATTAATATGAAAACTACTGATCATCACGATCTAGTCAAAACTGGAAGACCTATATACTCCATTCAAGTCTGGATATTGAATCTGGGGACATAAACTCAAATGAATATTTAAAATAAATAATAATAACAACAACTAGGTTTCCCCTCCACGCGTTGCGGTGGATTATCACAGCACACTCCCGAAAGCTGGTATTATAAATCATTTGAAAAAGCATAAGTTACAAAGCTAAATCAAATCTTTTATCTCGAATACTAAATTTTCATAAAATCATATAAAATCCTTACAAATATGTTACAAAAATAAAAGAAAAAATTACTCATAAAATCATTCTCACCGGTAATCAATCGTTTGGATTAAAACAAAAACCTAAATCTCTAAGCAGCAGCAACAACAACAACATACACAGTATAATCCCACTATCTGGGGTCTGGGGGGGAGATGAAGACATACCTTACCTCTACCCAAAAGGTAGAGATGCTGCTCCTTGCGAGACCCTCGGCTCAAAAAGTTTTTTTTTTTACTGCTCCTTGCGAGACCCAGTAGATCTCTAAGCAAATATCTAAAATTTAATAAACCAAATATTTAAGCAAATCTTTCAACTTTAATACGATCATCTCTGTTTACTACTTTTTCATATAAAAAAAATTATTTTTGCTCAAGTCTGAATTATCAAAACATCACTATATGAATAAGACACATATGCATTACTATTCATTTTAGTACACATTATTATTACTATCTATGTATATTTACTTTTCCTTTTCACAAACTATAATATATAGATACAGGATGGAAGAAGATGGTTTAAACAAAATCTAGCTATACTAAATAACAAAAACTAAAGCTCTTCTGTTTTCTTTTTATGTTTTCAAGAGGTGTGTATCTAGTATGCGAAAACAAAAAATTTTCTATTTCTTTTTCATGGCTTTTAATAATATATAGTAAATTTTTTGATGTGACGTGAATAATTGTGGGATTAACATGTGATATTTTTAATTTTTAAAAATATATATTCGTATTATATATATATATATATATTAAAAAACATGAAAAGGAATGGTAATGCATTCAGTGGCGAAACCAGAAATTATTAACCGGGTCAATAGAAAATTTTTACATTAATAATTTGCTATTGTATATTATAAGTTTTCTACAAACAACTGATAATTATAATATTCAAGGTCTCATATTTTAAAACCGTTGTAAAATTGCTTTATTTTGAACGCTCATAAAACAACTTTCTAGACATAACACACGAATAAATATGTCTGAACCCCCCCTCCCTTTAATCCACCAATGAATGCATTTGTCTTATATTATATAGTAGTTTAAATCGCATGTAGGGTTGAACACTAAAATATTATATGTTTTGTAAGAAACTTATTTAAATAAATTTTATTTTTAAGAAGACTTGTTTTTATAAAAGTTATTCTTTTCTACAAGTACATGTTTAAAATATTTCTTTTATTTTAATTTTGAATATTAGAAAAAAGTCATATTTTGTAAATTTTTATTTTATTGTTTTTTTAATAAATTAATTATTTTGTATTTATTAAAAACTATTTTTTGATATGAAAAAGATATATAATAGTATTAGTCATTAGATTTTTAATTATTTAATAATAAAAATTAATTATCATTTAATATGAGAGATAAATAGCTGAAAATATAAAGAAGTAGTGACATGGTATAAGAATTTGACACACGACAATATAAGTCTGAAAAATTGACATGCGACAAAAATTATGTTTGTTTATTAATTTAGAAAGATATTGAATAGTAAATGTTATATATATACAGTGAAAAAAAATGGTTCTTTCTAGAGTTTTGGAGAAGGTAAGATCGATTTATTTGTTCTCATAGAAAATCAATGTTTGCTTAGAGATTTGAGTTTTTTTAAATTCAACCAATCAGTTGTCGGTGATAAGGATTTTGTGAGTAGTTTTTCCTATTATTTTTGTAACATATTTGTTTGGGTTTTGTAAGATTTTAGTTTAACTGAGAAAATTTATGTATAAAGTTCGTGATGAGATATTTGATTTTGCTATGTAATTTATGTTTCTGCAAATGATATATAATACCTATTATCAGGAGTGTAATGTGATAACCCGCCGTAGAAAAAACCAAGTTTTTATTATTATTGAAAAAAAAAAACAGTAAAATAAGGTTGAAGAAACATTTGTTTTAGAGTGAGACGATGGCTAAATCTCAACTTTAACATTTTTAGGTTATTATAAGTTTAACGTATTTAAAAGTTGATAAATAAATATAAACAAGGATAATGAACAACTAAATTAGACAGCGATCGAAGAAATTCTACTTCTGACGATTCTTCGTTCATCATCCTCCGTCCTGAAGAATCGAAGGAAGGTTGATGAAATGAAGTTATGAGGTCTCTCCTTCTCTTTTCATGACCAAAGATATAATGGCGTCAATCAGCAACCTGTTGATCACTCTAATCGCTCTAATTTCTACTCCGCTGGCCCAATCCGATCAACAAAGTAACTAACACACCTACTACTAATCAACATTTCCTTTTTCTTGAACATATATGCTAAACCATAATCTACTTTTTGCTTTTGATATTAGGTCCGGCTTACATGGAGTTCGTCGTCAATTCGACACAACTTCCGCCGGAGGACAGTTACGACTACATAATAGTTGGCGGGGGCACCGCCGGTTGCCCACTGGCAGCGACGTTATCCAAAAACTACCGTGTCTTGGTTCTTGAAAGAGGCGGTGTTCCTTTCGCTAACCCTAACGTTATGACGCGGGAGGGTTTTCTTCCAACACTCACCCACTACGACCAGTTTGAGTCCCCAGCCCAGGCATTCACTTCAGAGGACGGCGTCCCCAACGCCCGCGGCCGCGTTCTTGGCGGCAGCAGCGCCATCAATGCCGGATTCTATAGCCGTGCAGATGAAGACTTCTACAAAAGATCCCTAATCAACTGGGATTCGCGCATCGTGCAGCGTTCTTATGAGTGGGTGGAGAAAGCCATCGTGTTTCAACCAGAATTACAGACGTGGCAGTCTGCGGTCCGTGATGGACTCTTGGAGGTCGGTGTGGAACCTTATCATGGTTATAACTTGAATCATACCCTGGGTACCAAGATTGGTGGGTCCACGTTTGATAGCTCCGGTCGCAGGCACAGTGCCGCTGATCTTTTAAATTTGGCTAACGCATCCAATATCAAGGTGGGTCTCTATGCCAGCGTGGAGAGGGTTATATTCGCTCCTTCGTATTCTTTGACGTCCAGGCAGAATGCGATCGGGGCTGTGTTCCGTGATCGCGCCGGTGATTATCATCATGCAATGCTGCGGGACAACGGGGAGGTGATCCTGTGTGCCGGCGCCATCGGCAGCCCGCAGCTGCTTCTCCTAAGCGGCATTGGGCCCCGGCCTTATCTTTCTTCCTGGGGAATACCAGTTGTGCGGCACTCCCCGTATGTGGGAAACCACATGTATGATAACCCTCGCAATGGAATCTCGATCGTGTCGCCTGTCCCACTGGAACAGTCTCTGATACAGGTGGTGGGCATCACTGATTCTGGTGCTTATCTTGAGGCGGCCTCCAATGTTCTGCCTTTCTCTTCACCCTCATCCTCCTCGGTCTTCCTCCGGCCTTCGTCTTCTCCCCTGTATCTTACTGTTGCCAGCATCATGGAGAAGATCATCGGGCCGCACTCCTCCGGGACACTTCGACTTGCGTCGACAGACGTGAGAACCAACCCCATCGTGCGGTTTAACTACTTCAGCAACCCACTGGACCTGGAGAGGTGTGTGAACGGGAGCCGGAAGATTGGAGACCTTCTTAGAAGTCGGGCGATGGACGATTTCAAGTTCTGGGAATGGTCTGGTACGGACTTCAGATTTGTGGGTCCTGCGTTGCCGGTGGACCAGTCCAATAACGTGCTTATGGGTGAATTCTGTCGGCGCACAGTGAGCACGATATGGCATTACCATGGGGGATGTGTCGTGGGGAGAGTGGTGGATCACAATTTGAAGGTTGTGGGTGTTCATTCTCTTCGCGTGGTGGATGGTTCTACATTTACGGTCTCACCAGGGACCAATCCGCAGGCTAGTCTTATGATGCTGGGCAGGTAATTCCTCCTTCCTAAATCCCAATGCTACCAACTGCACTGCAAATATGTATGTTGATGATGATGATTATTATTATTATTATTATTATTTGTGTGTGTATATATATGGTATGTATGTGGTTGGTTATAATGAATGAATGAACGAATGCAGGTACATGGGGATGATGATCTTGAAAGATAGAATGCGCAAGTGATTGGTGATATGTGCATGTAGATAAGGATTGTCTTGATCCTGCCTCCCCTGGCCCTCCATATATGATTTTGGATTTATATATATAGATAGATAGATTCCAGTTGAGTTGTGAAATAGGGAGATTGTAATGTGTTTAGTGACATATTGATTGGGAGGGTGAGTGGTAGTAAACTCTACTTAATTGTTTTAGTCTCACTTATCATCTTCCATCTTCGACTTCAAGTCTCCATCATATTTACCCTCACCTTTATTAAAATACCACATTGTAACATAAATTATTTCAAAAAAAAAAATAATAACCTATATATTTGCAATTTCAAATGTATCCGATCAAAATGAAAAGTTTCTTATGCCTATTTCGTTGGATTGGGTGTGACCCATAAGCCCATTGTTAATGCTACCAAAAACACAAATCATTTTTAATGAATTTAAACATTTTTATGTATAATTTTTAAGTATTGTACTTCATATATTTGTAGCATAAATACATGTTTTGGGTTGAGCCTAAAAATTTTAGGTTTGAGTAGAAAAAATGATACTTAAATCAAACCCAAACAGGTTTAAAAGCACAAAAACCAAAATTTCAGTTTTGAATTTCTTTTTATGACTGTTGGAACCTAATTATAAGGTAACCCTTTGTGTCTCCTCAATACCCGGCTAACCAAGAAGAACATATAAAGCGCGATGGGAAACAACCGAGTTGGTGGACTCGGAGGAAAATCATTCTATGTAAGAATTGAACCTTAAACCTGTAGTTGGTCTTCAGTTTTAAATTTGGACTATCCAAAAACATACTCATACACATTTATATTCAAAATACAAACAAATTCAAGTTATTCATATTATATTTAAGTTCCGTTCTATCTCAATTTTAAAATAATATCATATTTATTAGAGTAAACTTCGTTTTTGCTCCCTGTGGTTTGATCAAAGTACCGCTTTTGCTCCAAAAGTTTCAAAATGCTCGTTTTGCTCCATAACTTATGCATTCGGTCTCAATCAGCTCCAACCCACTAACACCGTTAATTTTTTCTGTTAAATGGAAGGGTATTTTAGACTTTTTACACTTAAGGACTAATTGTGTCATTTAATCAAGTTAATAAAGGGACTAGTTGTGTAAATTTTTTTATCAAGGGCTCTTATGTAAATCTTTGTATTTCTCTCTTCTCTGCCCTACCATCGACCACAACAAAAAGTGATTGCCGCCGCAGCCACCACCATCACCATCGGCCAACCTCACCATCATCGGCCAAGCTCTCCACCACCATTGACCGAGCTCCATCACTATCGGTCGCTCCATCACTGTTAGCTATCATCCTCTTTCCGACCGTCACCACCATTGTCGACCGTCACCACCACTAGGGTTAGTTCGCGGCCTTTCATGAGTTCGATCGAACGATTGGGTGACTCTGAGAACATTTGGAGCTTTGAGAAGATTCATAGGACCGTCTTGAAGCTTTGTATGTGTTTGATTTGAATTTGGTGAATGGGAATTTAATGATTCGAGTATTATGTTCATATCACGTTCGGTCGAGTAGTTAAGACCGATTAACGCGTGATTGGGTCGAACTAAACTTTAATTGAGATTGTTGGAGGTTGGAAAGTGGTCGACCGAGCATGTATTGAGCATTCAATGCTCGAATTTTTGATTGGAAGGGGAAGCCGGTCGCATGGGGGATTCCAACGAGGAAGGGGGTGGCTGGGTTGGAAGTTTGAAGGAATCTGCCTTTGCTGCTTTTCTCCCTAACCCGAACGGATCGTTGGTGTGGCAGACACTGGCGGTGGTGCGGTCGACAGTGGTGGTGATGGCGGCCAACGATGGTGGTGATGGTCGACGGTGGTGGTTGCTGGTTAAGGGAAGAAAAGGGGTTGGATAGGGTTTGAGTAAATTACATATTTAGTCCTTGTCTTGTTATATTAGTAATTTAGGTAAATGACATAATCAGTCCTTAAGTGTAAAAAGTCTAAAATACCCTTCCATTTAACAGAAAAAATTAACGGTGTTAGTGGGTTGGAGCTGATTGAGACCGAATGCATAAGTTATGGAGCAAAACGAGCATTTTGAAACTTTTGGAGCAAAAGCGGTACTTTGATCAAACCACAGGGAGCAAAAACGAAGTTTACTCTATTTATTAGTAATCTTTATATGTTGAAAATTTTAAATTAACATATCACGTAACGTATAGAATCGTAAAAGACACAGTATTGTGTCTAATGTCTTCAGGGTGTGACACTCCTGTATTTTAAAATAGGTTGCCTGTAAATATCATATAGTCCTGTATACAACGTTTAAACAATATAAAAATATTTTTTCTTTTGTGGATAACACGACTCGTTATTAATCCAAAGTGCTAGTGTTAAATATATTTTGTTGTATATATACAACCCGGTTATCAGTCATTCCTAGGGTTTCAATGTCACAGATCTAATCTGAAAATCCTTGGAAATGGCCGGTAACGGAATGCACCAATACCATCCCCAGTGGCCACCGGCTCCGGCTCCTTCTGCCCCCGTCGTGGTCCCGCCTCCACCTCCACACTCGCACCATTCTCCCATGTCATTGTCTGGTGAGGAGGTCAGGAACGATCTTCATTTCTGGTCTACCGGAGGACGTCAAGGAGAGAGAATTGCAGAACTTGCTAAGATGGTTGCCAGGATACGAAGCTTCTCAGGTTAATTTCAAAGCCGAAGTCCCTATGGGCTTTGCTCTTTTCTCCGCACCGCATTTTGCTATTGCCGCTAGGGACGCTCTTCAGGCAAACCTTAATCTTGCTTCTTCTTCTTCTTTTTTTTTTTAAATTTTTTATATTAGTAAAAGCGAATGACGCCTGATTATGTTTTGCCGCTTAGGATATGGTTTTGATGCGGAATCCAAGTCCGTCCTGCACACGGAAATGGCTAAGAAAAATCTGTTTGTAAAAGGGGTAAGTTATGTTTTAATGAATTTAGTTACCTTTGCTTGATTTGTGTGTGAATAAAACCACTTTAAACAGTTGGAAGGAACTTAAGTTTCTAATCTGAATAAAACTAAAAAGACCTGATTCGAATACAAGATAAGTAGTATAAAAAAGACAACTTAAGCTACATAAAATCTGAATATTAAAAGCCTAAAAAGAACATCATGATGTCCGCAGCTTCCTACTTTCATCCTCCCACAGTCCCACTCCCCCACTAAACTGGAACTCGGTTGATTGGTATTGCTGAATGGGCAATGGCGGGAATGTGAATGGCAGGAATCTAGTTTCTCATGGGTTTTAGGTTTGATATTGGGTTTGGTATGGGTTTGAGATGGGTATGATTCTAACCGCTGGGTTCGTATCATTCCTTCCCTCCTGGAGAAACAACTAGTTAATTTGAAGCATCTCATAGGAAGTCTTGTGAACTGCTATTAAAAACATTGTATGGTGTCACTGCTAAAGGACATGGCAGGTTGCTGTGACAGCTGGAGGGAAATGGTAGCAATGCCATTGATGGTACTGGTAGTGACAGAAGCTGCTGGAAGGTTGTGGACAGCAGTTTCCCGATTGATGTTCATTTTAGTTTGTATGAGTGGCCATTGACTGTGAAGAGCAAGAACATCTCCTTCCAGGTAGCTTGAATTGTGTTTAAGGTAGGCAGGTAGCCAACCATTGGATTCCAAGCACCACATCTGCACCATTGAGGGTAAATGGGTAAAAATTTAAAGTCTTGGATGATCATTAGCTCCGACAGTTGTATGGAGATGTCTCGACAGATTTCTTTGCAAAGAACGATATCCCCGTTCCCTATTTGCACATCAAATGGAGTCACAAATTGACTTGTTAACTTCATCTCCCGAACAAGGTTGTCCGTGTTGAAGTTGTATGTTGACCCACCATCAAATAAAATCAGCACTTTATTGTGGTTCAACATCTCATGAATCTTCATCATTGTTGTATGGGATTCACCAAACAGTGCGTAAAGGTTGATTTCAGCCAATTTTTCCTGGCCATTGAGGTCATTGTCAGTGTGCGACCCTCCTTACCCGTAGTTTCAAGCAGTTTGAATGCGCCCGTTTACACCAATGACCCTGACCATATTTATCTCTGCACCGAAAACACTCCCCCTTAGGTATCAAATATCAATTATGTTTTTCGGTATCAGATATCTGACTTTCTGCCGGTAATTGGGATGTTACAGTTGTAGCTTTTGGATTTGAGGTTTGCTGGACTAGGTTTTGACTTCGCTGGAACAATAGAATTAGTACTTTTCGCGATTTCGATTGAGTGGCCTTGGTCTCGAACTCAAGTACGAGACTCATGGCATTATAAACGGTTACGGGTTTGTGAATTTGAACATGTGCTTTAAGCTCATCTTTCAGGCTGTTTAAGAACATGCCAAGCAGGCAATGATTCAGCCAATTGGTTACCCGTGATGAATGCTTGGCAAATTTTTGCCAATATTCTTGCACAGTTCCCGTCTATCGTATATTACACAAATACTCGTATGGGTTTTGGATTTGATTGGGCCGAAATTCTTCTGCAAAGTGTGGCTAATTTCTCCCAAAAATTGAGGGGTTTATCAGCAGACAACCATTAAACTGGTTATTAGGTTAAGAGCACCCCCCTCCGAAATCTGAACGCACTGATGCAATATCCAGTTCATTTTCAGGGATGTAGTAGCAGAAGCATTTCTCTGCCCTGAGAATCCACCTACATGGATCTCCCTACTAAAATTAGGGAAATCAATTTTGTTATATGGGCGGTAATGACGGTTTTAAGGCCTTGATTAATCGTCATCTTCAAATCTCCCTAAACCACTACCACTGGTGTTTTCCGTTGCCATGGCGTATATCTTGAGAGCTGCAACATCACTTTTTAGTGACTCTGTATATTCGAGCCGAGTGGCTATAGCCGCTAATTGAACAGCAACAGGATTGGTGGTTGATCTGCTGCTGCTACTGGATTATCATGGGTTGCTAGTGCCTTCGAATGTGATTCCTGGCAATGGAATGATAGAAACCTAAAATTTTAAATAGAAAAAAAATAAAAAGAACATGATAGTTGATCCGATTGAGAGAGGCTGCTCTCCTTTCCAAATATAAATCAAAGACAACTTAAGCTACATAAAATCTGATTTTTTAAAGCCTAAAAAGAACAGCATGATGCCGGCAGTTCCCTACTTTCATTCTCCCACTCCACCACTAACTTGGAACTCGGTTGATTGGGTATTGATGAATGGGATTGGCAGGAATGTGATTGGTGGGAATTTGATTGCTTATGGTCTTGGGTTTGTGTTTTAAACGGGTCCGATTTTGACAGCTGGGTCCATATCAAACACCATCATCCGCAGCTGATGTTTGTTATTACACATAAGCTAGTGAACTTTTTTTTTTTTCACCAAATACTCTTTTTGCAAAATAATTATTACTTTAAAAACGAATTATATTGTGTCAAATATGTAGTTTAAAGGTTGGTATTGAATCTGGGTGATATAGAGTTTTGTTTTATATGGTTGAAGTGCTATATTTGTTTCTGAGTTTTCTTTTATTGTATGTGACAATACGTAATGTATTTGATTATTTGCCATATAACATGGTTGTGTGCATTTGTGTTGCTATTTACTAAAGTCTGTTGATCTGCAGGAATAGTAGCTGATCCAAATTTTTTGATCAAAGTAAACGCATGCGAACAGGGGGAGACTATACACACACTGGTTTCTCAAGTCGATCACCTTTTCATCCTCCACCTGCGCCTGTTTGGGGTCCACATGGTTTAGTGCATATCTGTACCAAAGTTTCTTTTTTGTTCTTTTTTTTGGGTATAAAAAGTGTGGGCAATCGGTGCATTGTCGGGAATTATTTTTGGAGCTGATTTCGTACTTGCCACTGTTGTATCACTTATTCTTTTTGTAAATTGCATTAGGTATATGGCTCCTCCACCTCCAGCATATGACCCTTATGGAGGTTATCCTGTTTCCCAATTACCTATGGCTCCTCCTCCCACCCTACCTGCTGTTCCTGTACCTGCACCTAGCAGTTACATGCCAATTCAGGTGACAATTATACGCAATTGTTGGTTATCTTGTTAAATGACAACATGTAACT
The DNA here is from genome assembly GCA_009363875.1 of Mikania micrantha. Classification (NCBI taxonomy): domain Eukaryota; kingdom Viridiplantae; phylum Streptophyta; class Magnoliopsida; order Asterales; family Asteraceae; genus Mikania; species Mikania micrantha. The sequence goes on from SZYD01002632.1 coordinate 82,477, forward strand.
AAGCTATGGGTTGAAATATCTCTAATTTTTCTTTTTGATTTTCTATTGTTTTTCGTTGTTTCATTACATGCATCTGGAAATCATGATTTAATGCAATCTTTCCTCATATTGATTTAGAGCCGTGGTTTTCCTTTGAAGCAACCTCTCTATCCAATATTAGGATTGGGGTAAGGTTTGCCTTATCTCCAATTCTCCCCTTAGACCCCACTTAAAAGTGGGAATTTATTATGTATGTTTGTTTGTTTTCATCATATTGATTAACTTGTCCTTTTTGATGTTTATTATGAAGTGCTATTGAGATCTACATTGATTGTTTCTCTACATAATCAAATGTCTGCCCAGTCATTTTATATATGTTTTTTATTGTGTATCCTATCTGCTTGGTTGGGTTGTGTGTGATATAGGTTAGATCTGGCTTTTGCTCTTCCCTGGTATTTTGGTAGTTATTTTTATGGTTTTATGTGCACTGGTTACTCTATGCGTTATGCGGTTATGCACTTATGTGTTTATGTGTCTCGATTAAGCATGATACATTAGTCGTAGTGGTTTTGAAAATATATCCATATATATGTGTGTGTGTATACACTCACATATATATAAAAGGCAAAAATATGAGCCGGAGGTCTCCTCCGAAGCAGCCTCTCTATCATATTTAAAGGTAGGGTAAGGTTTGCCTTCATCTCTTCCCTCAGACCCCAATCAAAAGTGGGAATTTACTGAGTTTGTATGTCTTTTTGTTTGATTGAGTATACTGTTTTTAGTGTGTGATGGTGTTTCATGTTGCTACAACGATGATACCATAGTCACATAAATCGTTCAAAGGGGTGCGATCCACGTATTGGATCGAACTGTACCCAAACGGAAAACGATTGCGATCTGGTACGCTAGGGTTCGCGTTCCCAATCGTCTGGATCGTCGACTTCAATTGCAGGCGTGCGTCGACTCCAATCGCCGGTTACGTTGGCTTCTTTCAATGGAATTCGCGATTTTCTATGGGCTGGAACATCGAATTTCACATCATTTGGAATGTCGATTTTGGATTAATTTGGACAGATACGGTCGAATTGATTTTCTTGGCGGGATTTAAGGAACGACCTTCCAACAACCCAATGTTAGCGACGATTTGGTTCGATTTAGAGTGATCCAGTTTCCAAAATCGTAATTGACGACCAAAATTCTCTATATCCACACCATAAATCCAATCGTAATTGGTTCGATTTAGAGTGATCCAGTTTCCAATAACCATTTGTTAATCTGTTACTATGACTCTATTTGGTGTTTTTGAGATTTTCAGCTTTTGTAGCTACTACTATTATGTTAATCAGCTTATTTCTTAAATATCTTCTATTAATCATTTACTAGCTGTTAATCTTACAATTAACTGTTTTTAATGGGGTACAACGAACTAGACTATATGGTCCACCGTACCGGAGCGTACCGAAATGAGCCTACCCCCCTTCGTACCGAATTCGTAGAAGCTAGCGAACCGCGTACCCGACCGCGTTTTCGTACCGAAGCGAACCGCGATTTATGTGACTATGGATGATACTATAGATCAGAAGTGCATTTATTTTTTCTTTGTAATTGGTCATAATGTTCAGCATTTTTTTTTCGCGAGGATTTACTTGTGACAACACGAACAATGTCCTTGTTTTATGATTCTGTTGAGTTTTTGCTGCATGGAATGATATGCATTTTTGTTTTGTGGTAACAGTAGGTCACCACTGGCTTTTTATTTTTTGTCATTATTGTGTGTTCTTTTCGGCTTTATAAAAGTTTTCTCTTATTTATTTATTTATTTGATTATATATATATGTTATGTTAATGTTTAGAAAACGAAAGATAATCCTCCTTGCAATAACCTTGTTTATTGGAAATCTTGGGGAGAATATAAACGAAGAAGATCTAAGAGGACTTTTCAGTATGTAAGAAGCTGGCCTTGCATTCTTTTGTTTAGTTGGGTTGTTAATGCTTTTGGGGTCTGGTTCTATTTCTCTGAACATTGCCACTTGTGCAGGCAACCTGGTTTTAAGCAAATGAAGGTTTTGCGACAGGAAAGGCACACTGTTTGCTTTATTGAATTTGAGGTTAGATTCTGTTTTTCTTGTTAGATCATGGACCTATTTTCTAAAAGGATTTGTATTGTTCATTGATCTTTTTTGACAAATATTGTTAGTTATTCTTGTGCCATGTTTCTGTACACAGGATGTGAACAGTGCAACAAATGTGCACCATAGCTTGCAGGGCGCTGTTATTCCTAGTTCTGGTTCTGTTGGCATGCGAATACAATATCCTTATACATTTTGGCCTCTTATCTTTTTTTTTTTTTTTTTTAAATTTGTTTCAATGTTTCGTCAGATGCATTTTCTTTACCTCAGAAAACATATTCAAAGAATCCATTTGGGAAAAGGAAGGACAGTGGCTACCCTGGATCAAATGGATCACCGGCAGCTATTACTTACCTGTAGATGAAGGGGATGTACTCTGTTCTCTTTGCTCTGACAAAAGAAGACATACTCCTCCTCATAGGATGCATATTGCTGCTGTTCATGCATCTATCATATCATTGAGTCATGAGAAATGCATTTGCATCACTTGCATGTAATTGAAGAGAGTTTGTGTGAGCATATATTTAGTCATGTCGTAGTGTACGCAAGACATGCATTAAGCATCATTTAAGACTGCTTTGTTGAGTTATTCAGGTGGGATATGATCATGTTGCTGCATCAGTTTGTAGTATTATTTACCTTTGTGCTCTATTAAATTAGATCAACTAAGTTCACCTTGATTTTCAAATTTTTATCTATATCATTACTCTTATGTAGCATGTACAGAAAAAAAAAAAAAGAAAAAGAGATGGTGTGGAAATATATAAAGTCAATTGAGGGAATCATTTTTATGTCAATGGAAATGAGCATCTCAAGCTTAAGTTTAGACTGCATAAAATATTTAAAGATCCACATAGTAGATAATAGTTTATCATCATCAAGGTCATATGCATAAAATATTAAAAGATCTAAACAGTAGATAATAGTTATCATCACCTAGGTCATAATTTGGTCTTTTAATGAACTATTTATGAAGCTGACAGTGATGATCTAACATTCAGGATCAGAGCATCAATCAAGGAATCTATTTTGATAACGCATGTTTGTGCAGGATCAGAGGGATAAACTGCTTTGAGTTTCAGGTAATATAACTTAAACGTTAAATATGCTGCTGTTGTGTTATGTGGGCAGGTAAGGTAAAAGTTGGCTACATGGAGTTACAATTGTGTAGCTCTTTAGTTTTGCTTGTAATCATTTTCTGTCGTCTTGAGTGAAAGCATTTGAATTTCTTTTGTTGTGCAAGGTCTCAGAATTAGCAAATGAGGAGGTACTAGGTTCTGTGTATTTAGCATGGATGACCTCTCTTTACAACGAGTTATTTATTGATGTTTTGGACTGTAAGAGCAAAACCAATAATCATACATTGATTTTAGTAGAAGCATGCCATTTAGTTGT